>JAHHUM010000678.1:0-295000 GCA_036173005.1 Crenichthys baileyi | reverse complement strand
TGGTAAATTCACCACTGGCGCCCTGTGCTCTTCACAGATGAAAGCAGGTTCACACTGAGCACATGTGACAGACGTGACAGAGTCTGGAGACACCGTGGAGAGCGATCTGCTGCCTGCAACATCCTTCAGCATGACCGGTTTGGCAGTGGGTCAGTAATGGTGTGGGGTTGCATTTCTTTCCATGTGCTCGCCAGAGGTAGCCTGACTGCCATTAGGTACCAAGATGAGATCATCAGACCCCTTGTGAGACCATATGCTGGTGCGGTTGGCCCTGGGTTCCTCCTAATGCAGGACAATGCTAGACCTCATGTGGCTGGAGTGTGTCAGCAGTTCCTGCAAGATGAAGACATTGAAGCTATGGACTGGCCCGCCTGTTCCCCAGACCTGAATCCGATTGAGCACATCTGGGACATCATGTCTCGCTCCATCCACCAACATCACGTTGCACCACAGATTGTCCAGGAGTTGGTGGATGCTTTAGTCCAGGTCTGGGAGGAGATCCCTCAGGAGACCATCCACCGTCTCATCAGGAGCATGCCCAGGCGTTGTAGGGAGGTCATACAGGCACGTGGAGGCCACACACAATACTGAGCCTCATTTTGACTTGTTTTAAGGACATTACATCAAAGTTGGATCAGCCTGTAGTGTGTTTTTCCACTTTAATTTTGTGTGTGACTCCAAATCCAGGCCTCCATTGGTTAATAAATTTGATTTCCATTGATGATTTTTGTGGGATTTTGTTGTCAGCACATTCAACTTTGTACAGAACAAAGTATTTAATGAGAATATTTCATTCATTCAGATCTTGTCACGATGTGGTTTTGGGTCGGACCAAAGTGCAGACAAGAGCTCGGAGAATTCATCTGTGTAAATCAAAGGTTTATTTACAAAGACCCAAAAAATGCAAAAATCCTGCAGGCATGAACCAGAGTCCAAATACAAAACTCACAAAATACTGCAGGCTCTCCCAGGCAAAGAATTCCAGGCGTGGCAAAATAAACAAAGCATAATCAAGGACATGGACGAGGGGTGACGAGCAACAAGGAACCAGCAACAAACAATGACACCAAACCAACTAATGTACTGTGGGGGGGGGGGTCAAAGGCAGGTAATCAAGGGAACAAGGAACAGGTGCAACAAGGAGGCAGGGAAGCAGGAGGAACAGGTGAAACAAATACAAAGGCTGACGAGGAGTGAAAAGACTAAATAAACAATAAACAGAAAACACAAACCAAGCATGATAATAAATCAGAGGAGGGAAGGAACAAGAATAACTATGAACTAAAGTAAACAGAGAAACTAGAGGGGACATAGGAACAAATAATAAAACACAAAAATACCAAAAGAGAAATAAAACTAGAGGATTCAAGGAAGACAAAGAACTAGAATAATTACCATAATAATAATAATAATCCATACCCAGTAATAAGAAAACCATAACAGGAAACAGGAGAGGAAGAAAACACACACACACACCAACACTAGGAGGCAGGAGAGAGAGAACAAAAACTACATCAAATAAACTGGAGGAATAAAACTGCTAAGGCCAAATAATAAGATAACTAAAAAGGCAAAACACAGAGCCAAACAGGAGTCCAAAATGTCAATCCTGACAGATCTAGAATGTGTTATTTTAGTGTTCCCTTTTTTTGAGCAGTGTATGTATGTAACTGTCCATATGGGCAATTTTCCTTCATTTACTAAATAAAAAAAGGGCTATGTTTGCAAATAGGAAAATATAATATAATATGATAAGCTTAATTTTAAGTGTTAAAATTCAGAATATGAAAAAAAGAGCTGAGAAGTTCTCTTTTTGTTTTACATCAACAATCTCAACAGGTTTCCAGATTCTAAAGTTGAACAACTTTAGAATCTCATTTTCTTCATATTTTGTATTGAGTTCCCTCCTTTTTTTACTCAGTAGGCAAAATGAGGTTGAGCTTCCCCTTCTAACAACTTTAAACCTGGGCTTGAATGAGTCAAAGCCATGCACATGTGTTCATTAGTGTCCATTGGTGAGTCTTGATTGATATTTAGTTTTGATAATGTTCATTGTAGACATGGCTGCTTCACGGTTGTGTGTGGAGCCAAACGTGGTCAGGATGTATATGGCTACTTTCTTCAGACCTGAGAAGGTTGTTTCAGGGACCATTTGGAACCAGAAAGTGGGAGGATCAGTTCTCTCAAACTGCTCTTCCAGGGCCACATCTGCTTGGAGATCAATGAACTGCATCTGGACAGGCCTATGATCTACCCATTTAAGGAGCTGGGCCACTTCCTCTGAGAACATTTCGACATCTGTGATGAGAAATGGGTTCTGAATGAGCAAGTTGAGCTGCGGTCCAAAGTTGAAGCTTCTAAAACGGTTGCTGAAGTTTAGAATCAGCTTATCAATAAAATAAGCATAGAAGGACAAATGTCGCCCCCCTGAACCTGTTCTTGTAGTGCTGGGAAGTGGACACTCTCTCCCTGCAGGTCTTCCTTGAACACCTCAAGCTTCCTCTGGAAGGAGCGGACGGCTGTCATCAGCTCAGAGACTGTTTTGCCTTTTGACTTCTTAGCTCTAACAAAAATGATGCAACTTCCATCCTAATAGAGCAGAAGCGTGCTAGTACCCTCCCTTTGCTGAGCCATCTCAGATTATTGTGGAGCAAAAGATCATCAGCATTGGCATTAACTCCCTTAGCATGCGATGCTGGTAGGATGAGGATGCCCTGAGACAACTGATCATTTTCATCATTATATTCATCACTTCAGCATTCCCGTCTGACAGGGATGCACAGAGGACAGACTGGTGAATGATGCAAGACTATACTACTAGGGGTAGGCAATATTGCCAGAAAATGATATCAGGATATATTTTTTAGAACAGCTGGATTGCGATAACACAGACGATATTCCACGTTTTCTGCTTTTTTTTAATTGGATTTGGCCAAACAATTAACTAACTTCAAAACACCAGAGTCACCAGAATAAAAAATATATTCTTATATAAATATGTACAAAAATCACACAATACATTTAGTGTGTCAAAGAAAATATAAAATGAAAAAATACATAAATATAAATGTTAACTTTTTTTACCCTCTAAAAAACTTGTTGAAATCATCTACCAAGTATAAATAAAAATACTTCAATACACAAAAAAATGAATCAATTGTAAACTTCAAGTATGTCAACAGTTCTTAAACAGTTTGTAGAACAATATCTTTGAGGAAATCTTTTTAACCACACCTTGTAAACATTAGGAAGAGATCATTCTATTTGTGCAAAAAGCTTCTGAAAATAAATCAGGGGTGAATGCAAAAACAAAGAAATCTGACTTGACAAATAACCACCACATACGAGGCGCTGCAGTTCAACAAGATTTAGGATAAACAGTCATAAAAATATCCTGAAAGAAATGAACATCCGTTCTGAGCTGCAAACATTTTCAAATGAAGGACATGATAAATCTAAACTTACACTTATTGGAAAAACTCCATTCATGCAGCACATTTTTTCTTTTTATTTTCCATTTAGCTTCGACTGTACTTGAGTTTCAGATTCTTTGTCAGGAGAACCAGCCTATTTACTGTAGTGTAGGTGTGTATACATACACCATGGTACATCATGCAACATAAAACATCATAAAACATAGAGCATACATTAGCAACATCATACAACATCAACATGTAGAACATCTCACATCATACCTAAATAATTCTCTCGCTACATTAAGTGAATATTTTCACTCTGATCTCACATTGTTCAACCTGTGAATTTTAAACCCAGCTGTCCTAATGTAGAAACCATCATTTAAACAACTCGAGCAAAACTAAATCCAAAGCTTGGAACCATGAAATAATAAATCAAAACACAACAGGTGAAAGCAGTAAAATGTACCAAATACATTTTACACAAGGTTCAAACGAAGATTAAAACAAAGACAGTAGGTTGAAGGAGGTCAGTCAGAGCAGGATGGGTCTGTAAAAAGGTTCTTCAGAAAGTTCTGTAGCTTCAGTTTGAGCGGGTTTTGTTTCCATTAGTTGTTCCACAGCAGCTTTTGCAGAGGAACCCTCTTTTTCTGATTTCAGAACCTCTAATTTGTTCACCTAAGCACTATCTCAAATCTTGGCAGCTCACAGTCGGAGGCTAACACAAACCGAGTCAGAACCAGATTCAACTGGATCCTCTGCTGTTAACCTGAGGGCACAGCGGGAGGGACATTTATGATGTCCCCAACAGCTTCATGGAGCTCATTGTCAAGTCAGAGCCAGAACCCTGATCTCGGCTGCAGACTGGACCCACTGTTTCCTTGTTCAGATGGGTCAGAGCTAGAACCCTTAACTCTGCTGCTGACTGGACCTAACATTCTCCCCTTTAGACTGGTCAGAGCCAGAACCCTATCGGCCACTGCAGACTAGACCCAGCATTAACTTGTTCAGACGGATCAGAGGTAGAACCCTGATCTTTGTTGCAAACTGGACCAACCATTCCCTCCAGACAGGTTAGACCCATTCTGCACTGGAGCTCAGCTGGGTTCTGGCTCTGACCTTTCATGAGTTCTGTAACTGGGACTTGTTCTTTCTGACTCCAGGACTGGGAGACCTTAATGAGGAGTATGGAGAGTGAAGCTTATGAATTTATTGAGACAGATCGGGATCATGATCCAGAACATTAGAGCTGCTGGAACCAATTATGTGTTTGTATTTGTTACTTGGTGAAGCCCATTTTCTAAAAATATACGTTGTGAGGACCAAACCTAGTCTTAGGACTAGAGTCTAAGGTGTGAATTGAGTTTAGGGTGGGTTTAGGGTTAGGCCATATGAAGGAATGAAAAATGAATGGAAATCAATGCAAATTCCCCGTAACGATAGAAAAATAAAAGGTGTGTGTGTGTGAGTGCAGGTTAAACCAACACAACCTGCTGACATTTAGCTGAGCAACTAAAATTATTCTGAAATTTAAATTAAGATGTTTCCAACCAACATCAAGAAAAGCCAAGTGCACAAAGGTCCGAGGAGTCCGGACACAGGATTCTGGGAATAAATGTTCAGATTACACAATGACCACTTTCACTCTCTCTGCTACATTCTCATACTACTCTCCAATTTTGCATTATTTGCTGTTATTTCATCTTTTAACTCTGTCCTCTTTCTGTTTTTTTCTCTTTCTAGAAGCTACACCTGGTCTGGCTCTGTGTTTAGCTGTGACACCTTTCTGGAGAGGGGCATCATCCAAGCTTCTGCTGGCAACAACTTAATGCTCACCCTCTACCGATGATCCACATGGCCCTGTCTTTCAGTGTTTAACCCTTTCTCTCTCCTAGACATAGCTACTGACTGAGCTTTACTGTAACTAACTCTATGTTCTCTCTTTCAGACTCTAACCTTGAAAACTGGCTCAGAGTTTATCTGTTCTTTCTTTCTAGATGAAACGACTAAAGGAGCTACATCCATTAACATTTACTTTTCCTTCCCATAGAAAGTACTCCTGGATCAGTGCTTCTTTGTTCTCTTTGTGTCTCTGCTCTGTTTCTCTCTAACCCCAGTCGGTCGTGGCAGATGGCCGCTCACACTGAGCCGGTTCTGCTGGAGGTTTTCTTCCTGTTAAAAGGGAGTTTTTCCTCTCCACTGTCGCTACATGCATGCTCAGTATGAGGGATTGCTGCAAAGTCACTGACTGGATGCAATCTGCTGGGTTTCCTTAGATAGAAAAACTTTTAACCAGTTTGAATAATAAACTGAATCTGATTGTTTGATGGTTAGGATTAATTTGGGATGGATGTACTTGATGTGGAATCTGTCTGGATAGACAGTTTGTTATTGTAAAGTGCAGTGAGACGTTGTGTTGTGAGTTGGCGCTATATAAATAAACTGAACTGGATTGATTGATGACTCTAGTTTAGGACAGGAAAGGCAGCTGCAGTATTTTTAAGTTGGGAGGAAGTCAGTGAAATCCCCACAGGAGAGATTAGAGCACCGGGATGTGTGATGGGAATACCAGCAGCTCCGTGGTATTTTAGTGCCAGGCATAAAAAACCTGTGAGCTCTGCGGTGTTTCTGTGGTTTCACTTCCTGCCCCGAGGATATTAATGCCTAAAACAATGGGGTTGGGGGGGGGGGGTCTTCCTGTCTGGCTTCCTGTATCTGTTTTGTCCAGGAACCCGAACCAGAAGATCCTTCTGCAGAAGCCACAGAGGAGCTCAGTACTGGTGCCAGTTTGTTTAATAAGGTTCTGTTTTACCAACACGTTCTGCAGGAACGTCTGGGCCAGACTGGTGCCAGGGAGAAACATTGGCAGGTTGTTCTGATCCAGCTTTTGGAGAACAGATCTGGAGTTTATCTGTGTGAGGCTTGCAGAAGAAAATCAGACTTTAGCATCTTTACATGGGAATAATTTAATCATCATATAAAATGAAAAAAGCTCCAGGGTTTCAGTTTTCATCAGGAGACAGAAATCCGACAGCTTGTTTACAGATGAGGAGACCAGGTCTGGATCCAGAGAGGTGAAGGATTTAGGTTTTATTCCACTGGGATTTAAAATGTTTCAGTTTAAACAGAAACTGACCTTAGGACATTTAGAGACCATCAGGCCGGAAAACAAAAGATCGGGGTTAATATGATCAAGAAGCTTCTGGCATCACTCTGGCTGAAATTGAACCTGTCTGCTTGGTTTCCTGGGTCAGGCCCTGATTTTAATTATGATCTATACATTTTCACCGGGGTTGAGGTCAGAGACTGGAGATGGCAAATCCAGAAGCTAAATGTTGTTCAGCTTTATCCGGACCCAGTTTAGATGTTTGGGATTGTCCAGATGTTTCTGTCCTGTTCAGATGTTAAAGCAGCATTCTGACTCAAAACTCTTCTTCTACTACTCCTCCTCCAGTGATGTTTGTCTGCTGCTCTCCGGACGTCTTCAGGAAGCTTATGGTCCATTTCTGGCAGGCCAACCTTCCTCACTCTGAATACGTGTTTTTCTTCATCGACCTGTTTGCTGACAGTCTGAACTCCAGAGGCCAGCAGCCGTGGGAGCGAGGTGACGAGGACGACGCCATCGCCAAAGAGGCCTTCCAGGTGAGAGCTGCTTTCCACCAATCAGCAGAGAGGCTCTGCATCACCTGACAGCTGCAGCTTCAGTTGGAAACATGCTGGAGCTGCAGTGAGAGCATCTTTAGAAAACATTCTTCGTGCTGAAGGATAATAAATTGTTTAAATCGGCCATCCTGGCGCAGCTATGTTGGGTACTGCGCTCAGGGTTGCTGGGTCACCTCCAGTTCTCCCAGTTGGAATTCAAACTTTGGGAAGTCCAGTTCAGTCCAGTCCCGTCCGTCCATCCATCCAAGTTCAGTGGTATAATTTAAACCCATCTTTTTTCTTTTCAGTGTGTGAAGATCCTGACATACCGGGAGCCTCAGAACCCGGACTACCAACAGTTTGTTTCCAACCTGAAGATGGACGCCTGGAATATGTTTAACTACAGCATGGAGGACTCACTGGTGAGTTTGTAGTCATGGGTACGCAGTCAGCATCACAACTTTTAAGAGTCGTGTTTGGTTTCCTGACTGGATGTTGCAGTTTCTTTGGGATGGATGGATAGATAGATGGATGCTAATGCATTTAGGGATGGGTACCGATTTTGGTACTTTTATAGGTACCGACTGAATTCCGTCGGTACTACTGAGTACCGATTCACGTAAAATCAAACAGTACCCTGTTACCTAAACGCATCAGTGTGACACTGAGGGAGAGGAAGAGTGGGCGATTTTCCATGCCGAACATGAACACAGCATTGCAAGAGCGTAATGACGTCAGTACCCGCTGGTAACGTCAACAAAGCATTGCTGATGGAAAGCGCTCGAAAGTATGGCTCCACTTTTCAAAATGCGGTGCAGATTACGCTCGCTGTAATATTTATGACATGAAGTACAAGGCCAGCAGCAGGAATACTTCAATTCAAATTAGTTTATTTATATAGTGCCAATTCACAACATATGTCGTCTCAAGGCACTTCACAAAAGTCAGGTACATGCATTACAATTAATCTGAATCATTGAACAGTGCAGCCAGATTCTGTTATTTATTCAAATTGGATAAAAAGTTTTTCTATCTAAGGAAACCCAGCAGATTGCATCCAGTCAGTGACTTGCAGCATTCACTCCTCCTGGATGAACATGTAGAGACAGTGGACAGTCACTGGCGTTGACTTTGCAGCAATCCCTCATACTGAGCATGCATGTAGCGACAGTGGGGAGGAAAAACTCCTTTCTAATCAAATCTAAACTCTTCTAATCTAAGGAAGCATTGGATCAGCAACAGATCTTCCTAAAGGTTGAAGAGACAATTTTCATCAGCCTCAGATCTACGGCCAAAGCTCCTGCATTCGGCACCGTTAGCACACCTCCATCCGTTAGCACACCTGCATCCATTAGCGTGCCTCCATCCGTTAGCACACCTGCATCCATTAACGACTCGTCGTCTGCAGCCAGAAACTTGGAGAAGAAATGTTTGAAACAACTGAGATGTTACAATACAAACAGCTGGATGTTGTTTTGATTTATTCATTTAAGTTTATATATTGAGAAATAAATATGTTAAATTGAAAAATGTTGAGATTTTATTATTAAACAAAAAAACATTTACTACCACATAAACACACAAAAGAACCGAAAACTGGTACCATTGAGTAACGGCATCGATTCCCAGATATCAGGCATCAGTACTGTATCGGTTCAAATGTGAAACGTACCGATCCCTAAATGCATGGAATTAGGGAGATGAGATAGAAGATGAAACATTTCAGCCTTATTCTGACTACGGTTCTGCAGGAACCAATCAGAACGTGCTGTGATGGTTTGCATTAACAGTTTCTGTCCCTCTGCTCGGCGGCGTCAGACTCTCTGACAACCAAAGTGGTCTGGTCACCATAGAGATGGTGCAAAGGGGGCCGGCAGTCAGCTTCTCCTCGAAGGAGGCTTTCTGATCATTCTCCATCATCTGTCTTACTCCGTAGCTTCTTTATCCTTTTTCAGTTTCTGAGGATCTCCTACAGACCAAACACAATCAAAGCCTCTCCAGAGATTGCCTGAAACACAAACATGATATCTGTGTATTTATGTTTTATTCTCACATTCTGCTGGGTCAACTTGGGTCTATCTATGTTCAATGGTTGATCCATGGAGGACTGATTTGATTGGACAGAAACTGTGGAAGTGATGTAATTAACCAGGAGGCCGCTGACGGCTTCAACAGCTGGTTCATGTTAATTGTGTTTGACCTGATCTGCTTTATCAGAGCTAATTCAGTCTGCTGATCCTATCACACGTGCACACACACTCATCCACTCAGGTCTCAGATGATGGATGGTGCTGCTCACTGCTGCTGATGTTTTCAGTTGGCAAGCAGGAAACCAGCAGCAGGTCTGGAGACCATGAAGCTTGTTTGGAAAGTTGCACCATATTTTAAAATGAAAACTAAATTAGTTTGTAATGTTTAAATTAAGTCCTGCGAAAATCATTTCAGAGCTGTAAAAACAGCAAAAAGTCTTCTGGCTTTTTTTTCTTCATTGCTGCTCCATAAGAAGACCTTGCAGAACCACTGGACGGGCCCTTTTCACCATTTCTCTGATTTAAAACCTGTAAAAGCATAATCTGCATTGCAGAGAGAACAGTGTTCTCTGCTTAGAGTCACTGAGAGCAAAAAAAAAAATCAAACCACATGAGGAAGATCTGAGTAAAATCTGCCCATTTAAGCAATGTACGCCGCAGGGAAAGGTTTCCTGAGATTCTCCTCCAGCAGTTTTGGTGCAAAGTGACATTCGGTGTTTATGACATAAGGGGATTGTAGATCCTTGATGCTGTGTTTGCAAAGTGCACCCTGTTAGTGGTGGAAGCTTAGAGCTTTAATTCAATTGGATGTTAAAGGTGTCGGAGCAGAAAAGCTGCAGGTTACTGAGGCCAGTAAATCAGCAGCAGACCAGCAGCAGAGGGAAGCTAAAGTGGTTACCACCATCAGATGGCACGTCAGCCATCCCTGCAGAGAAACATGATACATCAAAGCAAACAGGAAGTATCAGTAGCAAACACTATGAGATCAGCCATAAGGAAGCTGCAGACATGAAAATCTGTTTGGATGGGCATGCATTTCTCTCATTCTCATTTAGTCCTTATTAACTTTATTTAAACAGGGTCAGACCTGCAGGTCTGTTTAGTCTTTAGGCTCTTTCTTACCATCAAGGCAACTTTATTAGAACAGCAGTGCTCACACAAGAAATTCAAAGTGCTTCACAGGAAATTAAAAGTTGCTAAAGAAAGAGAATAGATTTTAGTCATCAGATAAAAGAAGAAAGCCGAACAAATCTGTTTAAAGCCAAATAAACATAAAGAAAAACTTTAAATAGGAACAAAAGTCACGTTTGCCCTTTCTGGGAAAGCTGCAGGAACAAGTCATGTTCCAGCCCTGATCTAAAAGAGCCAAAACTTTCTGGATAATCGTTCTTTTTCTCGGAGTGTGTTCTAGAGCTCCAGAGTACAGATTCTGGTCCTGCAAACACTCGGGGAACAGGTCTCTGATGACCTAACATATCCACATTGTTCATACCTGAAAGGAACTCTGAGACCGTTCCTTGTAGACCAGTGATTTTGGATCCATTTTCCTGTTGTTGGTCAGGACTCTGGCAGCAGCTGCAGCAGATGAGCTGCCTAATTTGACTTTTACAGAGACCACTATAGATACCATTACAATAATCTTATAATCATGTGTCATCAGCATAGATATAGATGTCGTAGTACTCTATAATCTGAACAAGGGGAGCATGTAGATTTCAAATGAAAGGGGCCAAGAATGGAGCCTTGGAGTGCCTCACATGTGATCTTTGTTGGCTCTGATAAATAATTATCAAACGACACAAAATGGTTCTGGTCAGTCAAGTAAGAGCTGAACCAGTTGAGCACAGTACCAGAATACTGCCCACTTTTCCGATCTCTCAATCAGGATATTATGATCCAGTGTCGAGCCCAGCACTGAGATCCAACCAAGAACCTCACCAAGATCATTTTTTAATCAAAAAGGACTTAATTGGTTGACAAACTGCCTTTTCTAAGATCTTTCCCAGAGGTGTGATGTTAGATTTTGAGTCCTCTAATGACTTATTAATGATGCATCCAGAATTGGCTTCTTTAACAGGGGTGTTATCACTGCAGATTTAAGGGGCCCGATTGCTAGCTTCAATATTTCATTGGCACAACTGAGGACAGATTAGTTACTAGAAGTGGAACTACGTACCAAGAAAAAGAACCGTGTTCCAGTTATTTGGTTGTTTCGGATTCTAAAAGAAACCTGTCTCTAGCCTTTGATTTTATTCAATTCAGTTTTCAATTCAGTTTATTTATATAGCGCCAATTCACAACACATGTCGTCTCAAGGCACTTCACAAAAGTCAGGTTCATACATTCCAATTAATCTTAATCATTGAACAGTGCAGCCAGATTCAGTTATTTATTCAAATTGGATAAAAAGTTTTTCTATCTAAGGAAACCCAGCAGATTGCATCCAGTCAGTGACTTGCAGCATTCACTCCTCCTGGATGAACATGTAGAGACAGTGGACAGTCACTGGCGTTGACTTTGCAGCAATCCCTCATACTGAGCATGCATGTAGCGACAGTGAAGAGGAAAAACTCCCTTTTAACAGGAAGAAACCTCCAGCAGAACCAGAACCAGACTCAGTTTGAGCGGCCATCTGCCATGACCGACTGGGGGTTAGAGAGAACAGAGCAGAGACACAAAGAGAACAAAGAAGCACTGATCCAGGAGTACTTTCTATGGGAAGGAAAAGGTAAATGTTAATGGATGTAGCTCCTTCAGTCGTTTCACCTAGAAAGAAAGAACAGATAAACTCTGAGCCAGTTTTCAAGGTTAGAGTCTGAAGAGAGCACATAGAGTTAGTTACAGTAAAAGCTCAGTCAGTAGCCATGTCAAGGAGAGAGAAAGGGTTAAACACTGAAAGACAGGGCCATGTGGATCATCGGTAGAGGGTGAGCATTAAGTTGTTGCCAGCAGAAGCTTGGAGGATTCCCCTCTCCAGAAAGGTGTCACAGGTAGACACAGAGTCAGGCCAGGTGTAGCTTCTAGGAAGAGAAAAGAGAGAGAACAAAGTTAAAAGCTGAAATAACAGCAAATAATGCAAAATTGGAGAGTAGTGTGAGAATGTAGCGAAGAGGGTGAAAGTGGTCATCAAGTCCTCCAGCAGCCTAAGCCTATAGCAGCATTACTACAGAGATAGCTCAGGATAACCTAAGCCACTCTAACTATAAGCTTCAAAAAGTAAAGTTTTAAGCCTAGCCTTAAAAGTAGACAGGGTGTCCGCCTCACGGACTAAAACTGGGAGCTGGTTCCACAGGAGAGGAGCCTGATAACTAAAGGATCTGCCTCCCATTCTACTTCTAGAGACTCTAGGAACCACCAGTAAACCTGCAGTCTGAGAACGAAGTGCTCTGTTAGGAACGTATGGAACAATCAGATCTCTGATGTATGATGGAGCTAGATCATTAAGGGCTTTATATGTGAGGAGGAGAATTTTAAATTCTATTCTGGATTTAACAGGGAGCCAATGAAGGGAAGCTAAAGTAGGGGAAATATGATCTCTCTTTTTAATTTTCATCAGAACTCTTGCTGCAGCATTTTGAATCAGCTGAAGGCTTTTAACTGCAAGTAAAGAATTACAATAGTCCAGCCTTGAAGTAACAAATGCATGGACTAGTTTTTCAGCATCAATCCTGGACAGGATATTTCTAATTTTGGCAATGTTCCAGAGGTGAAAGAAGGAAATCCTAGAAACCTGTTTAATATGGGATTTAAATGACATGTCCTGGTCAAAAGTAACACCAAGGTTTTTTACTTTATTATTGGAGGTCAATTTAATGCCATCCAGGTTAAGTGATTGACTTAGTAGTTTCTTTTTTAAAGACTCCGGTCCAAAGACGACAACTTCTTTATAACTCAGAGACAGGGAATCAGAATATTAAAGTGAACAGACTGTAATTCAATAATTCAACATGTGATCCATTTCCACTTCCTGAATGAAATGTCCAAGATATCAGGAAACATCTCAACTGAATCCTGCGGACTAAACCAGGGATGACAAATGAGAATTGAAATGTCTAACCTTCCCTAACACAGAAGTTCATGGAAATTTCTGTTTCACAGACCAGTTTCCTACTGACTCTGTGCTGAATGCGTTTTCTGTAACCCCAGGATGATCTCCAGCGGGGCCCCTTTCCTGGGACAGAACCTGATGAGGACTGATCTCCATCATGATATAAACCAGTTTTCCCGTTGGGATAACTCCCTGTTTCTGTTTCCAGATGAATATCATCGCTGGAGGATTTTATGATGGGCTTATGCTTTACGTCCATGCTCTGAATGAAACCATGTTGGCTTCGGGAATTCGACCCTCTGGGAAAAAGGTCACCAAAAGGATGTGGAATCGAACCTTTAATGGTAAGTGACCAGATATTCCTGCACGATTCTTACCCACTTCCTCCCTGATTGCTTCCTGATTTCCTTATTTTTACCTGATCCTTGCCTGCTCTGTTTCTGTCTTGACTTGTTTCTAATTTCTACCCAATTCCTCCCTGGTTTTTGACTGATTCTTTGCTAAATCCTTCCTGACTGATTTCTGCCAGATTTCTTCCTGATTCCTACTTGATTCCTGCCTAAAAACGTCTTGATTCCTCCCTGATTAGGCCCGAGCAGGAAAACTGCAAGGGCCTATTGTAATCGTAGGATTTCTTATTATTATTCCGGGGACTTTTGGCGGGGCAATATGGGGCCTTTGCCATGAACCAAAATGCATAAGATTTTACCCAAAATTGTCCCCCGCGTGAAATTTTTGTTCTTTAATGTCGTCGTCAGTGGGCGTGACCAAACCTCTTAACCACGCCCCCAAACGTGAGATAGGCCGAACCGTAAGTCGTAGAGATCTGAAATTTGGCACACAGGTAGAGCTCCTCAAATCAAGAAAAAAAAGTCCCTTGGGGGTATGCCCTCAAAGGCACAGGTCGGCCATTTTGGGTCTACCATTTTGGGTCTACCACAAGTCGGCCATTTTGGGTCAAAGGCCAATTTTTGCAATTTTACTCACCTCGAACTTTAACGAACTCCTCCTAGGGATTTTGAGCTATCGGCTTCATATTTGGTCAATATGCAGTTAAGGCATGGGGGATTAAAAGTTATCAAAATCGTGAGTTTTCGGCCATGTTTAGGGGGCGTGGCTGGGGCACGAACTTGGCGTTCACGCTCAAAGTGAAAAAATGCAATAACTTTCCCAAAGAAATGCCAAATCACACCAAAGTTGGCATGAAGGAGGACCTTCGGGTTCCCGACGATCCTATGGGGTGATATACTGACATCATCAAAGCCACGCCCGCTGAGAACAGGAAGTCACTTTTTTCACTTGGAAAGGTGCCTCTCTGACCCTCTT
Organism: Crenichthys baileyi; assembly: GCA_036173005.1. Taxonomy (NCBI): domain Eukaryota; kingdom Metazoa; phylum Chordata; class Actinopteri; order Cyprinodontiformes; family Goodeidae; genus Crenichthys; species Crenichthys baileyi. Next base: position 280,538 of record JAHHUM010000678.1, on the reverse strand, counting down.
GACCCAATCAACTTGAAAGTGTGTCAGAAGACAGATAACTAGTGGGTCTAACTTCGTTTGAAGCACTGTAACTTTTCATGAAAGGGCGTGGTCGTGGTGGCGCGGTGAAGTTGGACGTCACGCCATGGCCATACGTTTGGCTTTAATTTCCACATACATCATCTGATCTGCACCAAATTCAATGTGATTGATCCTTGTCCAGTCCCCAACAGAGATCTGATGACATATTTGGTGGGCGTGGCCTAATTCGTCCACAGCGCCCCCTAGAAAATTTTAAAAAATCAGCCCCAAGCCATGTTTTGACTGAGGAATCTGAAATTTGGTACACATATGTATCATCTCAGGACCTACAAAAAAGTGTCTTGGAGCATTGGTCGAAATTCAACAGGAAGTCGGCCATTTTGGATTGAAGTTGCCATTTTGACCCTGTTTTGGCCGTTTCTAGCCCTCATATCTGAGATAACTCCTCCTACAGCTTTTGACTTAGAGACTTGAAAATCACTCAGTATACTCTTAAGCCATTGGGGATCAAAAGTTATCAAAAGCTTTTTGATACATGAAAGCGTGTGGGCGTGGCCACGCCTCAAAATATGACTTCTCGTCATAGAACACAAAATTGATATAGCTCCTGCAAGGAAAGTCACAGACACATGAAACCTTCTGGAATTGATCTGCCTCTGGCCCTGAACAATATTCACTGATCAGATGCTGACATCATCGAAGCCCCGCCCCTTGACAACAGGAAGTGTCATGTTTTCCTTTAGAGAGTCAATTTCTGATGTTTATCACCTGTTCAACGTGAAACTGTCCCAATTAACAGATAACATGATGCTCTTAGACAGGCGCCAGTACTGACTGGCTCTGCTGGAGGGTGTGTGGCGAATTCTGATGTCACGCCACGACCATACGTTTGGCTCTAAATTACACATGCATGGTCCGATTCACTCCAAACTGAATATGCTTGATCTTTATCAGCCCCCAAACAGCTCTATTGGATTACATTGGAATTTGGATCAACAGCGCCCCCTAGGACATTTCAAGTGCTCTATCTCCCTCATACATCATCGGATCTACTTGAAATGTAGTATACATCATCAGGGATCAATGCTGAACATGTTGCCACAGTCAGTTTAAGACATCATTTCAGCTCTGCCCACTAATACAAAAACTCAATGCAGCTTCCATCAGGAAGGTCGGATTTCCTGCAAATTTTAAATGTTTCTCGCCAGATGAGAACTCTGCATGTCCGAACATCATTTGACATGTTGCTTACACTTCCTCCGAGTGGCGATGAGTGGAATTGAATGGTAGCCTTGTCGGTACACAGGCCGAGTTGCGCTGAGGTGCGAGGGCCTTAAAGGCTGTTTGCAGCTTTAATTCTTTTTTTCTTTTTTCCGTTGCGTCTTTGCGGGGCAATTTGGGGACTTTGCCATGCACGAAAACTCACCAGATTTTACCCCAAATTGTCCCCCGCGTGAAATTTTTGTTCTTTAATGTCGCCATCAATGGGCGTGGCCAAACCTCTTAGCCACGCCCCCAGACGTGAGATAGGCCGAACCGTAAGTCGTACAGATCTGAAATTTGGCACACACGTAGAGCTCCTCAAACCAAGAAAAAAGTCTCTTGTGGGTATGCCCTAAAACGCACAGGAAGTCGGCCATTTTTGATCCTTGCCTGATTCCTATCTGTTTCCGTCTTGACTCGTTTCTGATTTCTACCCAATTCCTCCCTGATTTCTTCCTGATTCCTGCCTAAGAACTTCTTGATTCCTGCCTGATTCCTGATTGATATCCTAGTTTTTCCCAACGAAAGAGGGTTGGGTTCTGGAATCCTTTCTGTCAGTGTGTTAACGTTGTTCTTTATGTTGGTCTGCAGGACCTGCTGTGAACTTAGTGCTGCTCTGGCTTTGGTCTTTCTGGAAAGCAGATCTGAATTCTCATAGTTTTGGTTTTAAAATCCAACAGGATGTTCTGTTGCAACGACCCAAGGGAGAAATTTAAAATCAAATGTCAGTCTTAAAATATATTTTACACACAGATCTGAAGGCATGTTTCCATGTTACAGTAGTTTAGTCATTTTGGTCAATCCATTCATTTAGGCTTACACAGTATTTCCAGACAAAAAACACGAAGCAAAGCAAGAAAAAGTTACTGTATTTGTAACAGTGTAGATAACAGTATGAACCGTGCAGGATGCAGTGCAGTAAATAGTGTATTTACATACTTTACTGATTTTCTGCAAGCAAAAAAAAATTATATACAGAAAGTTTGAATTTCGATGAAATGAATCATTTGTCCTAAGAAAGTATGGGATGTGCCCTTCTGAGAGTGCCATACCGTCTTTTATGTATTTGTAATTTTTTTTCCAACCAGAACAATTGATTCGACCCTCAGTGTTGTCACACTTATTTCTATGTGACTGTGTCAGTAAAGGTTGTTTCCATAGCTACAAATAGGTCCTGGTTGTGCACTTTGCAGCTGCGCGGATCTAAAATGTCCCACCTTCTGATCATCCACTGACAATGGTTTTAATGTTCTGGCTGATTTATTTCATTCAGACCTGGTCTCAGAGCAGAAGCTTGCATTACTGTTTGCTCCAAATGTGTCTCCATATTTTCCTAAAAACGTCTCTCTGATGAGGCTTTCCTCTAAAGTCACATGATAAAGGAGAAGCGTTGTCGGTACCTCAGTCTGTCAGCTTCATGCTGAGGAGCACAGCTTCAGACCTGACCTCTTTTTCCTCTCTGGGAAGCAGCAGATCCAGGCGAATGAGCTGGTTCTGATGTTTTATTCACCTTATCTCACAGCTCATTTTTGGAAGGCTGCAGCTGGAGCTGATGTCAGATTTCCACAAAGCCCCAGATAAACATACAATTTGTTCTGATCCAATATCAGCAGGCCAGGAAATAAAAACTCATTTGTCTGCAGCAGCTGAGCTGGGAATCAGGGTGGAGACATTTACTGACGAGCATGTTAAGTGCCGTCATTAGCTCTGAAAGGTATCAGGCAGGTCCATCTATATTCATGAGGGAGGTGTTTCAGTCTCTGTGATGGTGCTGCTCCAATCTTAAATCCTGCTTCTCTTGGAAGCTCAGCGGAGAGATGCTCCAACATCACCTCTCCATAATGAACTGCACTTGGTCCTGATGAGACACCATCAGGACATTCAGGCTGGAGCTACAGCTTCAAAATGATGATCACGAGATCTGATTTACCTTTTAATAATGAAGCCACAAATCCACCAGAGTTGGGGATCCTCATCCAGTCCTGAAACAGAATCCATTAGGAGCAAACATGTTCTGAGGTTTGGGATTTGGATCTTTCTACGTCCGCAGTGCAGATTGTCAGGAAAATATCCCAGGAATCTGTAACTCTCCAATACTACATACGGTTCTGCATCCAGAACCGTCATCCATTACCAGCTGGTAGAACCTCTTAGAGCTGGGGTGTCTTTGGAGAATCTTCATCCAGCTCTACAATCCAGTTACATTCTTAGACTTTACTGAGCAGAGAAGAAGCCTGCTTTTACAACGTTACAAAAGTGGGAAACCTTCAGTGAAATTAGTTTTTTTGCTTTGTTGTTTCTTATCAGCTGATTGTTTTCTTCAGAGAGCTGAAGGTTCCTCAGGGAGAGAACTGCCTGACTGGTTTCTGAGGAGGCAGACTTGAAGTGGTCTCCGCATGTGACTGGTTTGAATGTGGATCCGTCAGAGGAAGAAAACTGCATATATTCCTCCATCTTAAGCCGACGGGGAGTTGCAGAAACCTGTTTCCAGGCATTCCTGAACCTGGAACATGTTGAGCTCTTTAGGTCAGAATGAAGCCATGTGAAAACGACAAACTTCTGTACTTCCTGGACTCCACGAGCAGGTTTCAGCTGCTGCCACTCAGTTCCGACTTTTATCTTTAATAATTTATATTTTAGACGTGTTTCTGTTCCTGTTTGTTCCACTTGGCTGTACACATTACGGAGCTGACTATCTTGTGGACATCTTTGTTTCTGTTTTCTTTCTTTATGGCAATTGTGTTCGAAGACCACATGAGTGGCCATGCTCCTATCATTTACACCAGGGATCAGCTGCTACCTCTCATTAGCTCCACTGTGGCACCTCCCAACAAGCGACCCGATATTCCCTATGAGCTGAGGAGGAAGAGACGTGGGACCTGCGCCGGCATCATGGGTCGATACGGAAGAAAAGGTTACCGACCTGTCATCCTGTTCGTTATCATGGGAAATGTGAGATCCCTTCCCAACAAAGTGGATGAAATGGCAGCGCTAACCGGGCTTCAGAGAGTCTACAGAGAGAGCAGCTTGGTTATGCCGACTGAGACGGGGCTAACAACGCCAACCCTGGACACACACAGAAACATGGATGGTTTTCAATTACTCAAGGCCGACAGAACCAAGGGTAGCATTAAGAAGAGAGGAGGGGTTCTGGCTGTGTTGGTGAATGATAGATGGTGCAACTCTAGGTTTTAACTGTCAAAGAGACGCTGTATTAAAGAATTATCTGTATTATCTGCTGCAGGAGTTTACACACGTCATCCCGATAACGGTGTGTGTTCCCCCCTCTACTAAAGCGGCAGTCAGGGCCGTGCAGAGACCACTGAAGGGGCTGGTGCTCAAAGGAAAGTAACACAAGGGCCCATATAACTGGATTCTAGGGCGGAATATTAGCAAGAATCTCACCCAGCTTTTACAGTTCAGTGTACTATGATGTCCTACAAAATAGTAAACATGGAGATATACAATTGAATCAAATATAGGGAACACTATAATACTGAATACAACTCCATGCATATGTGTAATAAATGATTTTATTAGAGCTAAGTCACCGGATATATTTAGTTTTTACACATTTATATTGTTAAGATATAAACAGAGGGGCACAATACAAGCTTTTAGTGTACTGGAATAAGTCATGCAGCCTGAATGTTCTGTGACTACAGTGGAGGTGAACGTGGTCCATTCAGAACAGTTGCTTCAAACCTTAACATGGAACCCAAATTGAGCCTGCTGACCCTGCTAACTGACCACCAAACCTTTTCTGTTTGTGTTTTGTGATTATTTAAATACATTTTCTTCTTTCCCTCTTCTTTTCTTCTCAGTCTATTGTCTCGGTCCTCATCGTCTCATCGTCCGTGTTGACTGTAGCTTAGTGTCTCTTGTTATTTCTGTCTCCATCACATCTGATCCATCTGATCCACTTTCTTTCTAGAGGCAAGAAATTAGCTACCAGTTAATCTACATTTAACTATGGTACATCATTAATAACTGTTAAACTGTTTGCTTATGAAATTCAACATGAGTTCACTACCAACCATCTTTATGTTGACTATATAAAACGTTAGTATTGTTGTACTTACCTGTTGTCCTCTTTCTAACCCTGCTAGTTAACAATCCACTACCTCTGGCTGCTTCAAGCAGCTCCTTCCTTGTTTGTTTCAGACGTCTTTGAACTAAAAAAAAAAACACTATTGAATGATAATCTGGAAAATATTTTAAATAGGCCCCACATCAACAGTGTGGTGGTGGTCCTCCCGGAGTACCCATGCTGGGGTGGGGGCTTTGGATGTCTGTGGCTCTAGTCTGTCTGGGGTCCTAGTAGGCAGGTCTGTGGCTCCTCATACCCACTATTTCAAGATTTGTATTTGCAGCACTAGTGGCCTTTATTTTCCAGTATTTTTGACAGCAGGCAGATATAAAATGGGGGTGGAGAGAGGGGCAAGACATGCGGCAAATGTCACCAGAGCCAGCACTTGATCCTGGGACGACCACGTCGAGGACTAAAGCCTCCATCATGGGTCGCACGCTCCAGCCCCGTTTACACTGACGCCCACAGGAGTTTAGATTCAGGTGTTAACAGATACACAGATGTTCTATATTAAGCTGTAGTACCGTACCCTTTTCGGTAACATTGCTGTTGTTATATACGTTTCTGCAGGTGTAGAAGCAGTCTTCTAGTATCTTGTAATCTCTTCATCCTTCTTTCTCTCCTCCATTCTTTTTTCCTTCTCTCCTTTTTCCCCTTTTGCCCCCCCTCTCTTTCTTGCTCCTTTCTTTCCTTTTAGTTTCCATCTCCGTTGAAGTTGAAATAATCCCAAAACAGTTTCCAATAAAGTCTTATATATATATATATATATATATATATTTATATATGGGTTGCAAACTCATCATCCCCAGGCCCTTCTCCCGATACCCAAGGATTTTAACCTTGGGTATTGGGAGATACCCCACCCTACCTTCACCCAGTATGTTACCTGCTGGACCTATTGTAAGCCAACACCAAGGAGATATATATCACCTCTCCCTCCCCGCGGGGGTTCACAGAGAACCAGCTGTGACACGCACAGTGAAGAGATGGTCTGAGGAGACTGAAGAAGCTCTGTGGACAACACTGTGCCCCTCATAAAGGCACAGTGTTTCTCCAATGACAAGCCTTAGATCAACCTTGTAATAAAGGCTCTCCTCAAAGAGAAGAAAAAATCATTCAGATCAGGAAACAAGGAGGGTCTGAGAGCTTTGCAGAAGGAACTGAAAAGAAAGATCAAGGACGGACAAAACATCTACAGGAAGAAGATGGAGGAACAGCTGCAGCAGAACAGCATGCCATCTGGAGGCTGTAGGTCCAGATGTCATCAGCTCCAGGCTCATGAATCATGGGATACATGTTTCTCATTAGCATGAATATGGGAAAAATAACACATCTGTGGAAAACCTCCTGTGTGGTATTATTTCCAAGGACCTAAGCAGCTAAAGGCCAGTAGCCCTGACCATCATGTCAGACCTTCAGGAGGGTGGTCAACAACCCTCTTCACCCCCTCGGGAGGTCTTCATTGGATACGCCACAGGTGAGCACGATTCAGAGTATAGACACTGGACACAGGACTATGTGGACTGGTGCCAACAGAACCACTTCCTGATCAATGTAGGGAAAGCCAAGGAGCTGGTAGCGGACCTCCACAGGTGCAGACCCACCACACTGGCCCTGGACTCTATCTAGTACCTGGGTGTTCACCTGAACAATAAACCGGGTTGGAATCACAAAACAGATGCTATTTACAGGAAGGGTTGTGTCTGCTCCTAAAGACCTATTTTGACTCATCTGCCACCTTCCATGGTTTGTTGGAGCCAGGCCTAGGGTCGGGACTCGCCGGAGAGCGTCTAGTGGCCGGGTTGCTCCTTGCGGGACCTGGCAGGGCCAAGCCCGAACGAGAGACGCGAGGCCATCCCCCTGTGGGCCCACCACCTGCAGGGGGAACCGTGAGGGACCGGTGCAAAGAGGATTGGGCAGCAGACGAAGGTGGAGACCTCAGCGGTCCGATCCCCGGATGCTTAGGCTGGCTCTAGGGACATGGAAGGAGCCTGAGCTTGTGTGGGAGGTCGAGAGATATCGACTAGAAATAGTCGAGCTCGCCTCCACGCTCAGCGTGGGCTCTGGAACCCATCTCCTCGAGAGGGGCTGGACTCTCTTCTACTCTGGAGTGGCCCACGCGGGCTGGGGTGGGTTTGCTTGTTGCCCCCAAGCTCAGCTGTCTCGAGTTAGGGCTTACCCCAGTGGATGAGCGGGTCACATCCCTGCGCCTTCGGGTTGGAGACGGGTCTCTGACTGTCGTTTCGGCCTGCGGGCCGAGCGGTAGTGTGGAATACCCGGCCTTCTTGGTGTCCCTGTCGGGGGCGCTCGTTAGTGCCCCTCCCGGGGACTCCATTATTCTGCTGGGGGACTTCAACGCCCACGTGGGAAACGACAGTGACACCTGGAGAGGCGTGATCAGGAGGGAATGGCCTCCCCGATCTGAATCTGAGTGGTGTTTTGTTATTGGACTTCTGTGCTAGTCACGGATTGTCCATAATGAACACCATGTTCAAGCATAAGGGTGTCCATCAGTGCACTTGGCACCAGGACACCCTAGGTAGGAGGTCAATGATCGACTTTGTTGTCGTATCATCAGACCTTCGGCCGCATGTTTTGGACACTCGGGGGAAGAGAGGGGCTGAGCTGTCCACTGATCACCACCTGGTGGTGAGTTGGATCCGCTGTAAGAGGAGAAAGCCAGACAGACTTGGCAGGCCCAAGCGCATAGTGAGGGTCTGCTGGGAACGTCTGGCGGAGCCCTCGGCCAGGGATGTATTCATCTCCCACCTCCAGGAGAGCTTTGACCAGATTCCGGGGGATGTTGGAGACATAGAGTCCGAGTACACCATGTTCTCCGCATCTATTGACGATGCTGCTGCCCATAGCTGCGGCCGTAAGGTCTGCGGTGCCTGTTGCAGCGGCAATCCCAGAACCCGGCAGTAAGGGTCGCTGTCAAGTTGAAGAAGGAGTCCTATCGGCTGTGGTTGGCTTGTGGGATTCCTGAGGCGGCTGACGGGTACCGTGAGGCCAAGCGTGCCGCGGCCCGGGCTGTGGCAGAGGCAAAAACTCGGGCCTGGGAGGAGTTCGGTGAGGCCATGGAGAAGGACTACCAGTTGGCCTCGAAGCGATTCTGGCAAACCGTCCAGCGCCTCAGGAGGGGGAAGCAGTTCGCCAACACTGTTGACAGTGGAGGTGGGAGGCTGCTGACCTCGACTGAAGACATTATCGGGCGGTGGAAGGAGTACTTCGAGGATCTCCTAGATCCTGCCATCACGCATTCCATGGTGGAAACAGAGGCTGGGGACTCGGGGTTGGACTGTTTCATCACCCAGGCTGAAGTCACCGAGGTGGTTAAAAAGCTCCGCGGTGGCAGTGCTTCGGGGGTGGATGAGAATCTGCCCTGAGTACCTCAAATCTCTGGATGTTGTGGGGCTGTCATGGTTGACACGCCTCTTCAACTTTGCGTGGCGGTCAGGGACAGTGCCTCTGGACTGGCAGACTGGGGTGAATCCCCTCCATAAGAAGGGTGACCGGAGGGTGTCTTTCAACTACAGGGGGATCACACTCCTCAGCCTCCCTGGTAAGGCCTACGCCAGGGTATTGGAGAGGGGAGTCCGGCCGTTAGTCGAACCTCGGCTTCAGGAGGGGCAGTGTGGTTTTCGTCCCGGCAGTGGAACACTGGACCAGCTCTATACCCTCTACAGGGTACTCGAGGGCTCATGGGAGTTTGCCCAACCGGTTCACATGTGTTTTGTGGACCTGGAGAAGGCATTCGACTGTGTCCCTCGTAATGCTCTGTGGTGGGTGCTCCAGGAGTATGGAATCGGGGGCCCTTTATTAGGGGCCATCCGGTCCCTGTACGAGCGGAGCAGGAGTTTGGTCCGCATTGCCGGCATTAAGTCGGACCTGTTCCCGGTGCATGTTGGACTCCGGCAGGGCTGCCCTTTGTCACCTGTCTTGTTCATAACTTTTATGGACAGGATTTCTAGGCGCAGCCAAGGGCTGGAGGGGGTCTGGTTTGGGGACCAGTGGATTTCGTCTCTTCTTTTTGCAGATGACGGGGTCCTGCTGGCACTCTCTAGCCAAGACCTACAGCATGGGCTGGGGCACTTCGCAGCCGAGTGTGAAGCGGCTGGGATGAAGATCAGCTCCTCAAAGTCGGAGGCCATGGTACTCGACCGGAAAAGGGTGGCTTGTCCTCTTCAGGTTAGAGGGGAGTTCCTGCCTCAAGTGGAGGAGTTCAAGTATATCAGGGTCTTGTTCACGTGTGAGGGAAGAATGGAGCGGGAGATCGACAGACGGATCGGTGTGGCTGCCGCAGTAATGGGGGCACTGTGCCGGTCCGTTGTGGTGAAGAGAGAGCTGAGCCGAAAAGCGAAGCTCTCGATTCACCGGTCGGTCTACGTTCCTACCCTCACCTATGGCCATGAACTTTGGGTCATGACCGAAAGAACGAGATCCCGGATTCAAGCAGCTGAAATGAGCTTCCTCCGTAGGGTGGCCGGGCACTCCCTTAGAGATAGGGTGAGGAGCTCGGCCATTCGGGAGGGGCTCGGAGTAGAGCCGCTGCTTCTCCACATCGAGAGGAGCCAGTTCAGGTGGCTCGGGCATCTATACCGGATGCCTCCTGGACGCCTTCCTCAGTAGGTGTTCCAGGCATGTCCCACCGGGAGGAGGCCCAGGGGACGGCCCAGGACACGCTGGAGGGGCTATGTCTCTCGGCTGGCCTGGGAACGCCTTGGACTCCCCCCGGAAGAGCTGGAGGAGGTGTCTGGGGAGAGGGACGTCTGGGTGTCTCTGCTGAGTCTGCTGCCCCCGCAACCCGGTCCCGGATAAAGCGGAAGACGCCGACGAGTACGACGACAGAGTTTCTGTGACAGGATCATTACATTTAGATTCTGGATAAGGAACTGAAGTCAACTCCACTTTCTGTCCTGTTGTTAGTGAGAGGAACCTGCTTCCTCTTGGTTCTGCTTCCATGCTTTCGGGGACATCCATAACAATCTGCTGGAAATTTGGTGGAGTGAAACTGGAGTCTCTCATTGGCCTGGTCGGTATGTCTCTGTGTCCTTCAGACGGATTTCTGATGAAGCCGTGTCTGAATCCAAGCTGCCGCGGGATGAGGGGAGATGTTCTTGGTTTTAAAATTGGAATTCACTTCCAGAGTTTTATGGAGATCCTGCAGGGATAAAGATAAAACTGAGCTCTCCGTGGAAGCTAACGAGGCTGAACCTACCTTGAGAGCCAGACTCCGATTCAGCTGCAGCAACTCTGCATTCATAAAATCTCAGTTTCCAGTTAGAACAAAGATTTCCTCCTATTTACTCCATGGTCTGCTTCTATGGTTCCTGTCAGGTTCCACTCCCATTGATCGGATCTGAAAGCCTTCCCGACTCAGAGTGGAAACGTTTTAAAGGATGGAGACCAGATGAAGCTGGAGATGATTATCCATCAGCCTGTTCTCCTGCTCCAGACATAACCCGACCCGTCTCTGCAACCCACTGGGTCGACCCACTCTAACACGATCTGTCACCCTGAGCTGACCTTTAAGAGCCTGGACCAAGTGATGTTGTTTCCAGGCAACAACGCCAAGGCCACTGCAGCCAGATCTGAACCGGCTCAAAAGACCCGAGAAAAGTTCTGTACTTCTCTCCAACTCTGTGTTCCATGACTTGAATCCTCTCTGAGCTTCTCGGGACGGTTTCCTACAGAAAACATCCCTCCAGAACGGTCCAGTTTAACTTGTTTCTGGAATCTTGTCAGAATAAACAGTTTCATGTTCCTTTTCCAGTATTTTGTTCTGACCCAGTCAGATAAACTGAAACATCCAGAGCGGAGCCACATGAAGCTGTGAGACACTTTCACAGGAGGAATCCTTAGTCTGACGTAGGATGCAGAGATTGATCTGGGATCGGTTCTGTTCTGAATTAACAGAACCAGCTCACTCTATTTTTTCCATGAAGATTGAAGCAGGCTGAAAAATGAATTTTGTAACTGAGGGACATTTTCCCTCAGGTTCTGGGAATGTCCTGCAGGATTTTCAGATCCAGTTGAGGCTGCTCATGGACATGCATCATGAGACCATGAGTCCTGCACAGGGATTGGTGGAGTTTTCTGAAACCTTCAGGATTCAGATGATTCAATAAGGAAATCTAACTTAAGCTTCAGTCTCAGAAGATCCAACTCCTTCCGTCTTTTAATTCTGTGGTTCTGGCTCTGACTGAACCCATCCTAATTCTTGAAGAATTAGTTCTTCCAACACCAGGACTGAGAAGTGTGAATGAATGACAAGAAGGTAATGAGGTTTTCTCCGACTGACGGCTGAAGGAATCAGATTCCAGCTTCCTGTCTGGTCTTCTGATCCATTAACAATTCAATTCAATTCAGTTTATTTATATAGTGCCAATTCACAACACATGTCGTCTCAAGGCACTTCACAAAAGTCAGGTTCATACATTCCAATTAATCTTAATCATTGAACAGTGCAGCCAGATTCAGTTATTTATTCAAATTGGATAAAAAGTTTTTCTATCTAAGGAAACCCAGCAGATTGCATCCAGTCAGTGACTTGCAGCATTCACTCCTCCTGGATGAACATGTAGAGACAGTGGACAGTCACTGGCGTTGACTTTGCAGCAATCCCTCATACTGAGCATGCATGTAGCGACAGTGGAGAGGAAAAACTCCCTTTTAACAGGAAGAAACCTCCAGCAGAACCAGAACCAGACTCAGTTTGAGCGGCCATCTGCCATGACCGACTGGGGGTTAGAGAGAACAGAGCAGAGACACAAAGAGAACAAAGAAGCACTGATCCAGGAGTACTTTCTATGGGAAGGAAAAGGTAAATGTTAATGGATGTAGCTCCTTTAGTTGTTTCACCTAGAAAGAAAGAACAGATAAACTCTGAGCCAGTTTTCAAGGTTAGAGTCTGAAAGAGAGCACATAGAGTTAGTTACAGTAAAAGCTCAGTCAGTAGCCATGTCTAGGAGAGAGAAAGGGTTAAACACTGAAAGACAGGGCCATGTGGATCATCGGTAGAGGGTGAGCATTAAGTTGTTGCCAGCAGAAGCTTGGAGGATTCCCCTCTCCAGAAAGGTGTCACAGGTAGACACAGAGTCAGGCCAGGTGTAGCTTCTAGGAAGAGAAAAGAGAGAGAACAAAGTTAAAAGCTGAAATAACAGCAAATAATGCAAAATTGGAGAGTAGTGTGAGAATGTAGCGAAGAGGGTGAAAGTGGTCATCAAGTCCTCCAGCAGCCTAAGCCTATAGCAGCATTACTACAGAGATAGCTCAGGATAACCTAAGCCACTCTAACTATAAGCTTCAAAAAGTAAAGTTTTAAGCCTAGCCTTAAAAGTAGACAGGGTGTCCGCCTCACGGACTAAAACTGGGAGCTGGTTCCACAGGAGAGGAGCCTGATAACTAAAGGATCTGCCTCCCATTCTACTTCTAGAGACTCTAGGAACCACCAGTAAACCTGCAGTCTGAGAACGAAGTGCTCTGTTAGGAACGTATGGAACAATCAGATCTCTGATGTATGATGGAGCTAGATCATTAAGGGCTTTATATGTGAGGAGGAGAATTTTAAATTCTATTCTGGATTTAACAGGGAGCCAATGAAGGGAAGCTAAAGTAGGGGAAATATGATCTCTCTTTTTAATTTTCATCAGAACTCTTGCTGCAGCATTTTGAATCAGCTGAAGGCTTTTAACTGCAAGTAAAGAATTACAATAGTCCAGCCTTGAAGTAACAAATGCATGGACTAGTTTTTCAGCATCAATCCTGGACAGGATATTTCTAATTTTGGCAATGTTCCAGAGGTGAAAGAAGGAAATCCTAGAAACCTGTTTAATATGGGATTTAAATGACATGTCCTGGTCAAAAGTAACACCAAGGTTTTTTACTTTATTATTGGAGGTCAATTTAATGCCATCCAGGTTAAGTGATTGACTTAGTAGTTTCTTTTTTAAAGACTCCGGTCCAAAGACGACAACTTCTTTATAACTCAGAGACAGGGAATCAGAATATTAAAGTGAACAGACTGTAATTCAATAATTCAACATGTGATCCATTTCCACTTCCTGAATGAAATGTCCAAGATATCAGGAAACATCTCAACTGAATCCTGCGGACTAAACCAGGGATGACAAATGAGAATTGAAATGTCTAACCTTCCCTAACACAGAAGTTCATGGAAATTTCTGTTTCACAGACCAGTTTCCTACTGACTCTGTGCTGAATGCGTTTTCTGTAACCCCAGGATGATCTCCAGCGGGGCCCCTTTCCTGGGACAGAACCTGATGAGGACTGATCTCCATCATGATATAAACCAGTTTTCCCGTTGGGATAACTCCCTGTTTCTGTTTCCAGATGAATATCATCGCTGGAGGATTTTATGATGGGCTTATGCTTTACGTCCATGCTCTGAATGAAACCATGTTGGCTTCGGGAATTCGACCCTCTGGGAAAAAGGTCACCAAAAGGATGTGGAATCGAACCTTTAATGGTAAGTGACCAGATATTCCTGCACGATTCTTACCCACTTCCTCCCTGATTGCTTCCTGATTTCCTTATTTTTACCTGATCCTTGCCTGCTCTGTTTCTGTCTTGACTTGTTTCTAATTTCTACCCAATTCCTCCCTGGTTTTTGACTGATTCTTTGCTAAATCCTTCCTGACTGATTTCTGCCAGATTTCTTCCTGATTCCTACTTGATTCCTGCCTAAAAACGTCTTGATTCCTCCCTGATTAGGCCCGAGCAGGAAAACTGCAAGGGCCTATTGTAATCGTAGGATTTCTTATTATTATTCCGGGGACTTTTGGCGGGGCAATATGGGGCCTTTGCCATGAACCAAAATGCATAAGATTTTACCCAAAATTGTCCCCCGCGTGAAATTTTTGTTCTTTAATGTCGTCGTCAGTGGGCGTGACCAAACCTCTTAACCACGCCCCCAAACGTGAGATAGGCCGAACCGTAAGTCGTAGAGATCTGAAATTTGGCACACAGGTAGAGCTCCTCAAATCAAGAAAAAAAAGTCCCTTGGGGGTATGCCCTCAAAGGCACAGGTCGGCCATTTTGGGTCTACCATTTTGGGTCTACCACAAGTCGGCCATTTTGGGTCAAAGGCCAATTTTTGCAATTTTACTCACCTCGAACTTTAACGAACTCCTCCTAGGGATTTTGAGCTATCGGCTTCATATTTGGTCAATATGCAGTTAAGGCATGGGGGATTAAAAGTTATCAAAATCGTGAGTTTTCGGCCATGTTTAGGGGGCGTGGCTGGGGCACGAACTTGGCGTTCACGCTCAAAGTGAAAAAATGCAATAACTTTCCCAAAGAAATGCCAAATCACACCAAAGTTGGCATGAAGGAGGACCTTCGGGTTCCCGACGATCCTATGGGGTGATATACTGACATCATCAAAGCCACGCCCGCTGAGAACAGGAAGTCACTTTTTTCACTTGGAAAGGTGCCTCTCTGACCCTCTTGACCCAATCAACTTGAAAGTGTGTCAGAAGACAGATAACTAGTGGGTCTAACTTCGTTTGAAGCACTGTAACTTTTCATGAAAGGGCGTGGTCGTGGTGGCGCGGTGAAGTTGGACGTCACGCCATGGCCATACGTTTGGCTTTAATTTCCACATACATCATCTGATCTGCACCAAATTCAATGTGATTGATCCTTGTCCAGTCCCCAACAGAGATCTGATGACATATTTGGTGGGCGTGGCCTAATTCGTCCACAGCGCCCCCTAGAAAATTTTAAAAAATCAGCCCCAAGCCATGTTTTGACTGAGGAATCTGAAATTTGGTACACATATGTATCATCTCAGGACCTACAAAAAAGTGTCTTGGAGCATTGGTCGAAATTCAACAGGAAGTCGGCCATTTTGGATTGAAGTTGCCATTTTGACCCTGTTTTGGCCGTTTCTAGCCCTCATATCTGAGATAACTCCTCCTACAGCTTTTGACTTAGAGACTTGAAAATCACTCAGTATACTCTTAAGCCATTGGGGATCAAAAGTTATCAAAAGCTTTTTGATACATGAAAGCGTGTGGGCGTGGCCACGCCTCAAAATATGACTTCTCGTCATAGAACACAAAATTGATATAGCTCCTGCAAGGAAAGTCACAGACACATGAAACCTTCTGGAATTGATCTGCCTCTGGCCCTGAACAATATTCACTGATCAGATGCTGACATCATCGAAGCCCCGCCCCTTGACAACAGGAAGTGTCATGTTTTCCTTTAGAGAGTCAATTTCTGATGTTTATCACCTGTTCAACGTGAAACTGTCCCAATTAACAGATAACATGATGCTCTTAGACAGGCGCCAGTACTGACTGGCTCTGCTGGAGGGTGTGTGGCGAATTCTGATGTCACGCCACGACCATACGTTTGGCTCTAAATTACACATGCATGGTCCGATTCACTCCAAACTGAATATGCTTGATCTTTATCAGCCCCCAAACAGCTCTATTGGATTACATTGGAATTTGGATCAACAGCGCCCCCTAGGACATTTCAAGTGCTCTATCTCCCTCATACATCATCGGATCTACTTGAAATGTAGTATACATCATCAGGGATCAATGCTGAACATGTTGCCACAGTCAGTTTAAGACATCATTTCAGCTCTGCCCACTAATACAAAAACTCAATGCAGCTTCCATCAGGAAGGTCGGATTTCCTGCAAATTTTAAATGTTTCTCGCCAGATGAGAACTCTGCATGTCCGAACATCATTTGACATGTTGCTTACACTTCCTCCGAGTGGCGATGAGTGGAATTGAATGGTAGCCTTGTCGGTACACAGGCCGAGTTGCGCTGAGGTGCGAGGGCCTTAAAGGCTGTTTGCAGCTTTAATTCTTTTTTTCTTTTTTCCGTTGCGTCTTTGCGGGGCAATTTGGGGACTTTGCCATGCACGAAAACTCACCAGATTTTACCCCAAATTGTCCCCCGCGTGAAATTTTTGTTCTTTAATGTCGCCATCAATGGGCGTGGCCAAACCTCTTAGCCACGCCCCCAGACGTGAGATAGGCCGAACCGTAAGTCGTACAGATCTGAAATTTGGCACACACGTAGAGCTCCTCAAACCAAGAAAAAAGTCTCTTGTGGGTATGCCCTAAAACGCACAGGAAGTCGGCCATTTTTGATCCTTGCCTGATTCCTATCTGTTTCCGTCTTGACTCGTTTCTGATTTCTACCCAATTCCTCCCTGATTTCTTCCTGATTCCTGCCTAAGAACTTCTTGATTCCTGCCTGATTCCTGATTGATATCCTAGTTTTTCCCAACGAAAGAGGGTTGGGTTCTGGAATCCTTTCTGTCAGTGTGTTAACGTTGTTCTTTATGTTGGTCTGCAGGACCTGCTGTGAACTTAGTGCTGCTCTGGCTTTGGTCTTTCTGGAAAGCAGATCTGAATTCTCATAGTTTTGGTTTTAAAATCCAACAGGATGTTCTGTTGCAACGACCCAAGGGAGAAATTTAAAATCAAATGTCAGTCTTAAAATATATTTTACACACAGATCTGAAGGCATGTTTCCATGTTACAGTAGTTTAGTCATTTTGGTCAATCCATTCATTTAGGCTTACACAGTATTTCCAGACAAAAAACACGAAGCAAAGCAAGAAAAAGTTACTGTATTTGTAACAGTGTAGATAACAGTATGAACCGTGCAGGATGCAGTGCAGTAAATAGTGTATTTACATACTTTACTGATTTTCTGCAAGCAAAAAAAAATTATATACAGAAAGTTTGAATTTCGATGAAATGAATCATTTGTCCTAAGAAAGTATGGGATGTGCCCTTCTGAGAGTGCCATACCGTCTTTTATGTATTTGTAATTTTTTTTCCAACCAGAACAATTGATTCGACCCTCAGTGTTGTCACACTTATTTCTATGTGACTGTGTCAGTAAAGGTTGTTTCCATAGCTACAAATAGGTCCTGGTTGTGCACTTTGCAGCTGCGCGGATCTAAAATGTCCCACCTTCTGATCATCCACTGACAATGGTTTTAATGTTCTGGCTGATTTATTTCATTCAGACCTGGTCTCAGAGCAGAAGCTTGCATTACTGTTTGCTCCAAATGTGTCTCCATATTTTCCTAAAAACGTCTCTCTGATGAGGCTTTCCTCTAAAGTCACATGATAAAGGAGAAGCGTTGTCGGTACCTCAGTCTGTCAGCTTCATGCTGAGGAGCACAGCTTCAGACCTGACCTCTTTTTCCTCTCTGGGAAGCAGCAGATCCAGGCGAATGAGCTGGTTCTGATGTTTTATTCACCTTATCTCACAGCTCATTTTTGGAAGGCTGCAGCTGGAGCTGATGTCAGATTTCCACAAAGCCCCAGATAAACATACAATTTGTTCTGATCCAATATCAGCAGGCCAGGAAATAAAAACTCATTTGTCTGCAGCAGCTGAGCTGGGAATCAGGGTGGAGACATTTACTGACGAGCATGTTAAGTGCCGTCATTAGCTCTGAAAGGTATCAGGCAGGTCCATCTATATTCATGAGGGAGGTGTTTCAGTCTCTGTGATGGTGCTGCTCCAATCTTAAATCCTGCTTCTCTTGGAAGCTCAGCGGAGAGATGCTCCAACATCACCTCTCCATAATGAACTGCACTTGGTCCTGATGAGACACCATCAGGACATTCAGGCTGGAGCTACAGCTTCAAAATGATGATCACGAGATCTGATTTACCTTTTAATAATGAAGCCACAAATCCACCAGAGTTGGGGATCCTCATCCAGTCCTGAAACAGAATCCATTAGGAGCAAACATGTTCTGAGGTTTGGGATTTGGATCTTTCTACGTCCGCAGTGCAGATTGTCAGGAAAATATCCCAGGAATCTGTAACTCTCCAATACTACATACGGTTCTGCATCCAGAACCGTCATCCATTACCAGCTGGTAGAACCTCTTAGAGCTGGGGTGTCTTTGGAGAATCTTCATCCAGCTCTACAATCCAGTTACATTCTTAGACTTTACTGAGCAGAGAAGAAGCCTGCTTTTACAACGTTACAAAAGTGGGAAACCTTCAGTGAAATTAGTTTTTTTGCTTTGTTGTTTCTTATCAGCTGATTGTTTTCTTCAGAGAGCTGAAGGTTCCTCAGGGAGAGAACTGCCTGACTGGTTTCTGAGGAGGCAGACTTGAAGTGGTCTCCGCATGTGACTGGTTTGAATGTGGATCCGTCAGAGGAAGAAAACTGCATATATTCCTCCATCTTAAGCCGACGGGGAGTTGCAGAAACCTGTTTCCAGGCATTCCTGAACCTGGAACATGTTGAGCTCTTTAGGTCAGAATGAAGCCATGTGAAAACGACAAACTTCTGTACTTCCTGGACTCCACGAGCAGGTTTCAGCTGCTGCCACTCAGTTCCGACTTTTATCTTTAATAATTTATATTTTAGACGTGTTTCTGTTCCTGTTTGTTCCACTTGGCTGTACACATTACGGAGCTGACTATCTTGTGGACATCTTTGTTTCTGTTTTCTTTCTTTATGGCAATTGTGTTCGAAGACCACATGAGTGGCCATGCTCCTATCATTTACACCAGGGATCAGCTGCTACCTCTCATTAGCTCCACTGTGGCACCTCCCAACAAGCGACCCGATATTCCCTATGAGCTGAGGAGGAAGAGACGTGGGACCTGCGCCGGCATCATGGGTCGATACGGAAGAAAAGGTTACCGACCTGTCATCCTGTTCGTTATCATGGGAAATGTGAGATCCCTTCCCAACAAAGTGGATGAAATGGCAGCGCTAACCGGGCTTCAGAGAGTCTACAGAGAGAGCAGCTTGGTTATGCCGACTGAGACGGGGCTAACAACGCCAACCCTGGACACACACAGAAACATGGATGGTTTTCAATTACTCAAGGCCGACAGAACCAAGGGTAGCATTAAGAAGAGAGGAGGGGTTCTGGCTGTGTTGGTGAATGATAGATGGTGCAACTCTAGGTTTTAACTGTCAAAGAGACGCTGTATTAAAGAATTATCTGTATTATCTGCTGCAGGAGTTTACACACGTCATCCCGATAACGGTGTGTGTTCCCCCCTCTACTAAAGCGGCAGTCAGGGCCGTGCAGAGACCACTGAAGGGGCTGGTGCTCAAAGGAAAGTAACACAAGGGCCCATATAACTGGATTCTAGGGCGGAATATTAGCAAGAATCTCACCCAGCTTTTACAGTTCAGTGTACTATGATGTCCTACAAAATAGTAAACATGGAGATATACAATTGAATCAAATATAGGGAACACTATAATACTGAATACAACTCCATGCATATGTGTAATAAATGATTTTATTAGAGCTAAGTCACCGGATATATTTAGTTTTTACACATTTATATTGTTAAGATATAAACAGAGGGGCACAATACAAGCTTTTAGTGTACTGGAATAAGTCATGCAGCCTGAATGTTCTGTGACTACAGTGGAGGTGAACGTGGTCCATTCAGAACAGTTGCTTCAAACCTTAACATGGAACCCAAATTGAGCCTGCTGACCCTGCTAACTGACCACCAAACCTTTTCTGTTTGTGTTTTGTGATTATTTAAATACATTTTCTTCTTTCCCTCTTCTTTTCTTCTCAGTCTATTGTCTCGGTCCTCATCGTCTCATCGTCCGTGTTGACTGTAGCTTAGTGTCTCTTGTTATTTCTGTCTCCATCACAT
The DNA here is from genome assembly GCA_036173005.1 of Crenichthys baileyi. Taxonomy (NCBI): domain Eukaryota; kingdom Metazoa; phylum Chordata; class Actinopteri; order Cyprinodontiformes; family Goodeidae; genus Crenichthys; species Crenichthys baileyi. The sequence goes on along the minus strand of JAHHUM010000678.1, from coordinate 260,505 downwards.
CTGATCCATCTGATCCACTTTCTTTCTAGAGGCAAGAAATTAGCTACCAGTTAATCTACATTTAACTATGGTACATCATTAATAACTGTTAAACTGTTTGCTTATGAAATTCAACATGAGTTCACTACCAACCATCTTTATGTTGACTATATAAAACGTTAGTATTGTTGTACTTACCTGTTGTCCTCTTTCTAACCCTGCTAGTTAACAATCCACTACCTCTGGCTGCTTCAAGCAGCTCCTTCCTTGTTTGTTTCAGACGTCTTTGAACTAAAAAAAAAAACACTATTGAATGATAATCTGGAAAATATTTTAAATAGGCCCCACATCAACAGTGTGGTGGTGGTCCTCCCGGAGTACCCATGCTGGGGTGGGGGCTTTGGATGTCTGTGGCTCTAGTCTGTCTGGGGTCCTAGTAGGCAGGTCTGTGGCTCCTCATACCCACTATTTCAAGATTTGTATTTGCAGCACTAGTGGCCTTTATTTTCCAGTATTTTTGACAGCAGGCAGATATAAAATGGGGGTGGAGAGAGGGGCAAGACATGCGGCAAATGTCACCAGAGCCAGCACTTGATCCTGGGACGACCACGTCGAGGACTAAAGCCTCCATCATGGGTCGCACGCTCCAGCCCCGTTTACACTGACGCCCACAGGAGTTTAGATTCAGGTGTTAACAGATACACAGATGTTCTATATTAAGCTGTAGTACCGTACCCTTTTCGGTAACATTGCTGTTGTTATATACGTTTCTGCAGGTGTAGAAGCAGTCTTCTAGTATCTTGTAATCTCTTCATCCTTCTTTCTCTCCTCCATTCTTTTTTCCTTCTCTCCTTTTTCCCCTTTTGCCCCCCCTCTCTTTCTTGCTCCTTTCTTTCCTTTTAGTTTCCATCTCCGTTGAAGTTGAAATAATCCCAAAACAGTTTCCAATAAAGTCTTATATATATATATATATATATATATATTTATATATGGGTTGCAAACTCATCATCCCCAGGCCCTTCTCCCGATACCCAAGGATTTTAACCTTGGGTATTGGGAGATACCCCACCCTACCTTCACCCAGTATGTTACCTGCTGGACCTATTGTAAGCCAACACCAAGGAGATATATATCACCTCTCCCTCCCCGCGGGGGTTCACAGAGAACCAGCTGTGACACGCACAGTGAAGAGATGGTCTGAGGAGACTGAAGAAGCTCTGTGGACAACACTGTGCCCCTCATAAAGGCACAGTGTTTCTCCAATGACAAGCCTTAGATCAACCTTGTAATAAAGGCTCTCCTCAAAGAGAAGAAAAAATCATTCAGATCAGGAAACAAGGAGGGTCTGAGAGCTTTGCAGAAGGAACTGAAAAGAAAGATCAAGGACGGACAAAACATCTACAGGAAGAAGATGGAGGAACAGCTGCAGCAGAACAGCATGCCATCTGGAGGCTGTAGGTCCAGATGTCATCAGCTCCAGGCTCATGAATCATGGGATACATGTTTCTCATTAGCATGAATATGGGAAAAATAACACATCTGTGGAAAACCTCCTGTGTGGTATTATTTCCAAGGACCTAAGCAGCTAAAGGCCAGTAGCCCTGACCATCATGTCAGACCTTCAGGAGGGTGGTCAACAACCCTCTTCACCCCCTCGGGAGGTCTTCATTGGATACGCCACAGGTGAGCACGATTCAGAGTATAGACACTGGACACAGGACTATGTGGACTGGTGCCAACAGAACCACTTCCTGATCAATGTAGGGAAAGCCAAGGAGCTGGTAGCGGACCTCCACAGGTGCAGACCCACCACACTGGCCCTGGACTCTATCTAGTACCTGGGTGTTCACCTGAACAATAAACCGGGTTGGAATCACAAAACAGATGCTATTTACAGGAAGGGTTGTGTCTGCTCCTAAAGACCTATTTTGACTCATCTGCCACCTTCCATGGTTTGTTGGAGCCAGGCCTAGGGTCGGGACTCGCCGGAGAGCGTCTAGTGGCCGGGTTGCTCCTTGCGGGACCTGGCAGGGCCAAGCCCGAACGAGAGACGCGAGGCCATCCCCCTGTGGGCCCACCACCTGCAGGGGGAACCGTGAGGGACCGGTGCAAAGAGGATTGGGCAGCAGACGAAGGTGGAGACCTCAGCGGTCCGATCCCCGGATGCTTAGGCTGGCTCTAGGGACATGGAAGGAGCCTGAGCTTGTGTGGGAGGTCGAGAGATATCGACTAGAAATAGTCGAGCTCGCCTCCACGCTCAGCGTGGGCTCTGGAACCCATCTCCTCGAGAGGGGCTGGACTCTCTTCTACTCTGGAGTGGCCCACGCGGGCTGGGGTGGGTTTGCTTGTTGCCCCCAAGCTCAGCTGTCTCGAGTTAGGGCTTACCCCAGTGGATGAGCGGGTCACATCCCTGCGCCTTCGGGTTGGAGACGGGTCTCTGACTGTCGTTTCGGCCTGCGGGCCGAGCGGTAGTGTGGAATACCCGGCCTTCTTGGTGTCCCTGTCGGGGGCGCTCGTTAGTGCCCCTCCCGGGGACTCCATTATTCTGCTGGGGGACTTCAACGCCCACGTGGGAAACGACAGTGACACCTGGAGAGGCGTGATCAGGAGGAATGGCCTCCCCGATCTGAATCTGAGTGGTGTTTTGTTATTGGACTTCTGTGCTAGTCACGGATTGTCCATAATGAACACCATGTTCAAGCATAAGGGTGTCCATCAGTGCACTTGGCACCAGGACACCCTAGGTAGGAGGTCAATGATCGACTTTGTTGTCGTATCATCAGACCTTCGGCCGCATGTTTTGGACACTCGGGGGAAGAGAGGGGCTGAGCTGTCCACTGATCACCACCTGGTGGTGAGTTGGATCCGCTGTAAGAGGAGAAAGCCAGACAGACTTGGCAGGCCCAAGCGCATAGTGAGGGTCTGCTGGGAACGTCTGGCGGAGCCCTCGGCCAGGGATGTATTCATCTCCCACCTCCAGGAGAGCTTTGACCAGATTCCGGGGGATGTTGGAGACATAGAGTCCGAGTACACCATGTTCTCCGCATCTATTGACGATGCTGCTGCCCATAGCTGCGGCCGTAAGGTCTGCGGTGCCTGTTGCAGCGGCAATCCCAGAACCCGGCAGTAAGGGTCGCTGTCAAGTTGAAGAAGGAGTCCTATCGGCTGTGGTTGGCTTGTGGGATTCCTGAGGCGGCTGACGGGTACCGTGAGGCCAAGCGTGCCGCGGCCCGGGCTGTGGCAGAGGCAAAAACTCGGGCCTGGGAGGAGTTCGGTGAGGCCATGGAGAAGGACTACCAGTTGGCCTCGAAGCGATTCTGGCAAACCGTCCAGCGCCTCAGGAGGGGGAAGCAGTTCGCCAACACTGTTGACAGTGGAGGTGGGAGGCTGCTGACCTCGACTGAAGACATTATCGGGCGGTGGAAGGAGTACTTCGAGGATCTCCTAGATCCTGCCATCACGCATTCCATGGTGGAAACAGAGGCTGGGGACTCGGGGTTGGACTGTTTCATCACCCAGGCTGAAGTCACCGAGGTGGTTAAAAAGCTCCGCGGTGGCAGTGCTTCGGGGGTGGATGAGAATCTGCCCTGAGTACCTCAAATCTCTGGATGTTGTGGGGCTGTCATGGTTGACACGCCTCTTCAACTTTGCGTGGCGGTCAGGGACAGTGCCTCTGGACTGGCAGACTGGGGTGAATCCCCTCCATAAGAAGGGTGACCGGAGGGTGTCTTTCAACTACAGGGGGATCACACTCCTCAGCCTCCCTGGTAAGGCCTACGCCAGGGTATTGGAGAGGGGAGTCCGGCCGTTAGTCGAACCTCGGCTTCAGGAGGGGCAGTGTGGTTTTCGTCCCGGCAGTGGAACACTGGACCAGCTCTATACCCTCTACAGGGTACTCGAGGGCTCATGGGAGTTTGCCCAACCGGTTCACATGTGTTTTGTGGACCTGGAGAAGGCATTCGACTGTGTCCCTCGTAATGCTCTGTGGTGGGTGCTCCAGGAGTATGGAATCGGGGGCCCTTTATTAGGGGCCATCCGGTCCCTGTACGAGCGGAGCAGGAGTTTGGTCCGCATTGCCGGCATTAAGTCGGACCTGTTCCCGGTGCATGTTGGACTCCGGCAGGGCTGCCCTTTGTCACCTGTCTTGTTCATAACTTTTATGGACAGGATTTCTAGGCGCAGCCAAGGGCTGGAGGGGGTCTGGTTTGGGGACCAGTGGATTTCGTCTCTTCTTTTTGCAGATGACGGGGTCCTGCTGGCACTCTCTAGCCAAGACCTACAGCATGGGCTGGGGCACTTCGCAGCCGAGTGTGAAGCGGCTGGGATGAAGATCAGCTCCTCAAAGTCGGAGGCCATGGTACTCGACCGGAAAAGGGTGGCTTGTCCTCTTCAGGTTAGAGGGGAGTTCCTGCCTCAAGTGGAGGAGTTCAAGTATATCAGGGTCTTGTTCACGTGTGAGGGAAGAATGGAGCGGGAGATCGACAGACGGATCGGTGTGGCTGCCGCAGTAATGGGGGCACTGTGCCGGTCCGTTGTGGTGAAGAGAGAGCTGAGCCGAAAAGCGAAGCTCTCGATTCACCGGTCGGTCTACGTTCCTACCCTCACCTATGGCCATGAACTTTGGGTCATGACCGAAAGAACGAGATCCCGGATTCAAGCAGCTGAAATGAGCTTCCTCCGTAGGGTGGCCGGGCACTCCCTTAGAGATAGGGTGAGGAGCTCGGCCATTCGGGAGGGGCTCGGAGTAGAGCCGCTGCTTCTCCACATCGAGAGGAGCCAGTTCAGGTGGCTCGGGCATCTATACCGGATGCCTCCTGGACGCCTTCCTCAGTAGGTGTTCCAGGCATGTCCCACCGGGAGGAGGCCCAGGGGACGGCCCAGGACACGCTGGAGGGGCTATGTCTCTCGGCTGGCCTGGGAACGCCTTGGACTCCCCCCGGAAGAGCTGGAGGAGGTGTCTGGGGAGAGGGACGTCTGGGTGTCTCTGCTGAGTCTGCTGCCCCCGCAACCCGGTCCCGGATAAAGCGGAAGACGCCGACGAGTACGACGACAGAGTTTCTGTGACAGGATCATTACATTTAGATTCTGGATAAGGAACTGAAGTCAACTCCACTTTCTGTCCTGTTGTTAGTGAGAGGAACCTGCTTCCTCTTGGTTCTGCTTCCATGCTTTCGGGGACATCCATAACAATCTGCTGGAAATTTGGTGGAGTGAAACTGGAGTCTCTCATTGGCCTGGTCGGTATGTCTCTGTGTCCTTCAGACGGATTTCTGATGAAGCCGTGTCTGAATCCAAGCTGCCGCGGGATGAGGGGAGATGTTCTTGGTTTTAAAATTGGAATTCACTTCCAGAGTTTTATGGAGATCCTGCAGGGATAAAGATAAAACTGAGCTCTCCGTGGAAGCTAACGAGGCTGAACCTACCTTGAGAGCCAGACTCCGATTCAGCTGCAGCAACTCTGCATTCATAAAATCTCAGTTTCCAGTTAGAACAAAGATTTCCTCCTATTTACTCCATGGTCTGCTTCTATGGTTCCTGTCAGGTTCCACTCCCATTGATCGGATCTGAAAGCCTTCCCGACTCAGAGTGGAAACGTTTTAAAGGATGGAGACCAGATGAAGCTGGAGATGATTATCCATCAGCCTGTTCTCCTGCTCCAGACATAACCCGACCCGTCTCTGCAACCCACTGGGTCGACCCACTCTAACACGATCTGTCACCCTGAGCTGACCTTTAAGAGCCTGGACCAAGTGATGTTGTTTCCAGGCAACAACGCCAAGGCCACTGCAGCCAGATCTGAACCGGCTCAAAAGACCCGAGAAAAGTTCTGTACTTCTCTCCAACTCTGTGTTCCATGACTTGAATCCTCTCTGAGCTTCTCGGGACGGTTTCCTACAGAAAACATCCCTCCAGAACGGTCCAGTTTAACTTGTTTCTGGAATCTTGTCAGAATAAACAGTTTCATGTTCCTTTTCCAGTATTTTGTTCTGACCCAGTCAGATAAACTGAAACATCCAGAGCGGAGCCACATGAAGCTGTGAGACACTTTCACAGGAGGAATCCTTAGTCTGACGTAGGATGCAGAGATTGATCTGGGATCGGTTCTGTTCTGAATTAACAGAACCAGCTCACTCTATTTTTTCCATGAAGATTGAAGCAGGCTGAAAAATGAATTTTGTAACTGAGGGACATTTTCCCTCAGGTTCTGGGAATGTCCTGCAGGATTTTCAGATCCAGTTGAGGCTGCTCATGGACATGCATCATGAGACCATGAGTCCTGCACAGGGATTGGTGGAGTTTTCTGAAACCTTCAGGATTCAGATGATTCAATAAGGAAATCTAACTTAAGCTTCAGTCTCAGAAGATCCAACTCCTTCCGTCTTTTAATTCTGTGGTTCTGGCTCTGACTGAACCCATCCTAATTCTTGAAGAATTAGTTCTTCCAACACCAGGACTGAGAAGTGTGAATGAATGACAAGAAGGTAATGAGGTTTTCTCCGACTGACGGCTGAAGGAATCAGATTCCAGCTTCCTGTCTGGTCTTCTGATCCATTAACAATTCAATTCAATTCAGTTTATTTATATAGTGCCAATTCACAACACATGTCGTCTCAAGGCACTTCACAAAAGTCAGGTTCATACATTCCAACTAATGGATGGTTCCCTGTCTCAGGATGCAGCTGCATCTCTAACTTTGATTAACCAACATAACTTCCTGAAAAGAACCAGCGGAACCTGACAAAGGAGCCTGTTCTTCCCTTGAGAAGCCTGTTTGTGTCAGGTCAGAACCTCTGGAGCTGATCAAACTTCCAGCGGTTGCTGGTCTGAGGCCGAAACTTTCCTAGTGAAGCTCCTATTCCTCCTCGGGCCTTCAATCTGAAGCAGCTTCTCCTACCCAGAACCAGTCCCAGGAGTAGAACCTTTCTAAAGGGGTTTAGCCTCAGACCTCCAGCCTGACCTGTTTTGTCTCAGAATCTTAATCTTTGAATTAAGTATTTGGTTCTGGTTGTGTTTGAGTCGGACTCACGTGGTTCTGCTGTGTACCATTATCAGGTTCGGTTCAGTTTGATTGTTGCTTCTGTTTTTATCTGAAAAAGGAATAGGCTGAATTACAGGGCTTGTTAATGCCCATAAAAACCAAGACTAACCAAGAAAAAACAAAAGTCACATTTATTTATGAACTTATAATCCTCAATTAACTGATGGTGCAGATATCAGGAGGAGAACACAAAAAGTGGAACCAGAACCAGGTTTTTAGTGATTAAACTCTGCGGCTGGTTCTGATCCTTAAAACACCTGGAAAATTAAACTGGACACTCTGCACTTAAACTCATGGCAGCATGTTAACTGATCAAGCGGCTGAATCTGAATTGTTCTGATCCGGTCCCTGCTCAGAGTAACTGCTTAAAGAGAGAGATGGGAGGTGTTAACGAGCTGGTCGGCAGCATTTTCCTCCAGGAGAGCTGTCTGCTGCTGGAGACTGAAATGTGCTGGATGTGGAAACATCAGAACCACGAGGAGAACTCTGGAACCAGGAACAGACTGACAGCAGAGTGACTGAAGGAGTTCTTATGCTGAGGGTACAGGACCTGAGAAAACCAGGGAACAGGAAAATAAGCAGAACTTCACTAAAAACACAAACATGAATATCTGAACCATAGTCCAACAATCTGTTACTTCACAAGTTCATTCATTTTATTTTCAATTTTATTTTCTACTTCTATTGAGATCATTTTATGGTTTTAATTTATAATTATCTGTATTATTTTATTTTTATTCACCATGTACATTAATTCTAAATAAAGGAAATGAATTCAATGAAGAAGCATAAAATTGTGAAAATATTTCTAAATTTTAAATCTTTTTGTTTCTTTTTATTGTTCCAACGAAGGTCCTGCGTTACAGAAATCCTTCTGATAATAAAGCAGGAAGCATTCTCTCATATTTAAGGTTAAATTACTGAACATTTTTCTAAACATCAGTGATCGCCCCCTGCTGCAGGCAGGGTGGACCTGCAAGTGTGACTCCAGGTGAGTCCAGGTGAGCTAGGGCGTCAATGATTCACGGTTGGTTGTAAAACTCTCCGACCTTCACTTGTCTTTTAATGTTTTTATTTTACTTCATTCCTGGAAAGCACTACATCACTTCCTAGAAACACATACCTGGCACACCTGACAGGTGTGTGTTACCACAGGTCATGTGACCTGTGTTTACAGTCACAGGGAGTGAATTTCCTCCTCAGTGTCTGGTTGGGGGTGGGGGTGTAGAGATTTCATTCTGGAACAGAGGACTTTGTTAAATCCACCTTAAAACTCACCTTTTCCTGTAAACCAGGTGACTTCAAACATCACAGTAAACTTGAGTGTCATTTGGAGCATAAACGGCAGCAGAGAAACTGTATGGAGGACCAAACCTGCCATAAGAATACATACAGAAATAACTCCATAAAATAATTACTAGGCCAAAAAGTATCTAGAGTTATGTAATTTAACGGCTATTTAGTGCAACAAAATAATAAGAAAAAATGTATTCAGGACAACACAACAGGGATATATTCGAGGCTGGCTTTACGCAGGAGCAAGAGGGGCAATTCCCCCTCAAATTAATTCTCAATCACACAAGCCCCGCCTGCTTCTCCCTCCTCCTCCTACACTTAAGGTCGCGGGTACTTGTCTCCGCGGACGGAAGCGCGGACTCAAAGCGGACGTCCACCGGTCATGTCCGCGCAAAGCTCAATTTCCACAGGGACTTCTGGTGGAGTGTGACACAGTATGGTCACATCTCTGGCACTAGCCTTGTATCCCCCTAACCTGAGAGCCAAAACTAAGATATCTAAGTCTAATAATGAGCCGTGACAAAACCAAGAAAGGATACGTACTACTCGAAACATTCTTGACAGTGAAATGGATAAAGAAGCCACAGCTAATCAGGAAGGCCGAACCTCAGGTCAAGATAGCGAGGCCTGGACATTATCCAAGGAGCAGTAAGCGATGTCCTGTTGGCTGAAATGGCAACTTTATGGGCCGAGCTGAAAAATTACTTCCAAGAATTCTGTACAGGATTTCAAGAAGACCGAAAGAAACAGGTTGATTGTGTGCTTCGCTGCGATGGACTTGCAACGGTGAGACTGTTTCATGTGTTTCGACGGCTGGTGCCTATGGACACGGTTAGAGGGTAACCAAGGTACTGTGATTTAGATAGAGAACTGTTTTCTTTGGTTCTTCATTTGGCACATGTTTTGATGAGGGTCCCCACCTTGTGGCCAGTCCCCCCACAGAGGATAATAGTATGTCCTCATCAGTAGAAGCCTATGTTAATGTGTGTTTTTACTACTCAGCGATTCTGTTTTTTTTTTGTTGCTTTGAGGTCAGGAATGATATTTATGAGTGACATAACATGCCAAACCGTTTTATAATATACTCTCACTAAATGTTAATGGGCTGAATAATCCTACAAAAAAGGAATAAAATGAGAAAAGAAAAGGTGGATGTTGCATATTGGCAGGAAACTCAACTTTCTAAAGCAGAATATCAGAAATAAAAAACAAATGGGGTATTGGCACGCATTCATTTCAGGGAAGTGTAAAAAAACAAGGCAGGGCTATCCTAATTTCAAAGAAAATTAAATTTAAACTCATGTCAGACATAAGTGATAAAGAAGGTAGATTTAAGGACGTCACTTTAACTGTCTATGACCCCCCCGCCGGAGTAATACAGGTTTCTTTTACAAAAGTATTTAATCTGATTTCCACAGAAATTTAGGGACCCCTTATTTGTGCAGGAGATTTCCACCTGCTGTTAAATCCTCAGACGCAAATAATACTGGTAGAAGAAACATCTTGACAGAGAAACATATAAAAAGAATGCTATCAGATTTAGGACTCACTGATCTGTGGCGGTCTTTCCATGGATCAGCTCCAGGATTTACCTTTTATTTGGCTCTATGGTCTGCATACTCAAGAATCAACTACTATTTATGTATAACAGCTGTGTTAATGCAGAAATATATAGTGATCTTAGCACCTGGAGCCTGTTCCCCCTTGACTTTGGCAACAGACAATTAAAATCAAAATCCTTCCCAGATCATTGTACTTTTTTCTTGCTTTGCCTGTTCCAGTTCCTGATAAGCAGTTTAGGGAATGGATCAAACATATTTCAAGATTCATCTGGCTCAATAAACAACATAGGTTAAGATTTGCTACCCTGCAGTTGCCGAGGGGAAGAGGGAGCTGCCTCTACCCTCTATGAGGTATTGTTACATATCTGCCCAATTGAGATCTTTAGTTTGTTGGTGTAACCCATCTAATGGAGCAAAATGGCAAAACATTGAAATGAGTCTGTCCAGTACACTAATCCAGTTTAGACTTGGCTGCACAGTCTTGGAGAAGGATTTATTTTTGACAACCAGCCGGTGGGTCAATCTGGCATTGACCCACCGGGCTAGAACTTCTTAGCTCTTAGCCTCCATACGACCAGGATTTTTTACCTGCCTCTCAAGATATTAGTTTTAAACACTGAGTATCAGATGGCCCTACTGCTGTGTGCACAGTCATTGAAAAATCTGAACCTTTGGCTTTTGACACGTTATGTAAGAATTACGGGCTGGAAAGACGAGACTTTTTCAGATACTTGCAACTCTGTGACTATATCAGAAAAAGAATCAAAAGGTATTGTCCTGAAGACTTTTCAGTTGTTAACATCTTCATTGATGCATAGAATTTTGGAAGTAACAAACAAAGCTGTTGTAAATAAACTGTACCAATGCTTGACCAAACTTGAAAGAGACTCAACAGAATACATAAAACAAAACTGAGAAAAGAAATGAACATTTTGGTTACACAGGATATGTGGACAGGGACCTGGGAAGCACAGTTTTCATCGAATAACTTCAACACTTGGCGAGACTTTGGTTGAAGGAGCATCATCCACTTCTTCACAACTCCAAAACAAAAGTCAAAATTTAGTACTACTTCTGCACTGTGCTGGAGAAACTGCGGGGAGGTCATGGCAGATCATGGACACATATTCTGGTCCTGCCCATCTATACAAGACTTCTGGACAGAAGTACCAAAATTAATCTACAAAATGCTGGGCTTTAAAATCAAGTTTTTTTTAATATCAATGTTTTTGGGTTATCTTCTAGACAAACTAACCACAGATTATGCTTACCTTCTGAAAATCTGGATGATTGGATTGAATTGACTTAGCCCATTTTAAACCGTTCACACAATGCAACAGGAAACAACTCTCCAATTATTTTTACCTCAGCCTTCCTCCCTCCCCTTGTTTGATGGAGTAAGGGGGAGTCAGGTTTAGCCTAAACCTGCTCAGTTATGGTTGAGGTGCAAACACACCCTCCATTTCTGCTACCTGAATGACACCTTCTCTTTTCTAATGGTTATAATCAGTCTGACAGAGAGAGGTATCTCAATCCTTGTGGTTTTTAGTATAACAATGACCATCAGTGAGCTCTAGATGGACACACTTTATCAATTTATTATTTTACTTAGTACCCCTACATATAGCCCATTCTAAAATGGCCAAACTCTAACACTCAGTAGTTTACTCTAACCTCCCCAACAACCCCGCAGCCTTCCACCCTTTGTGAAGAGCCTTGAGACGACATGTGTTGTGAATTGGCTCTATATAAATAAAACTGAATTGAATTGAATTAAACTGAATTACCTAAAGTAGGTTTGTGATTTGAAATGAAAGGCAGGTCTTTTTTTAAGCTGAGCTCCATCAAAGTGTGGTGAGATATATTGATATTGGTGATGGTTTATTATTAGTGTAATGTTGCAACTCTGTCTGAAAACAGTCAAATAATGTTTACTGTTTGCTCTCTAGATTCAGTCTCTATTGATTTATTTCATTTACACATTTTGCAGTAAAATGTCAAGAAAAGTGAGGCTATAAAAGCATAAATATATCCTGTTTTTTTATTTTAATTTTATCAATAAATTTGGCAATAGATGCCCTTTTTTGGCTTGAGCACCGGCCTCCAAACATGTCTGTGCATGTTCTGACCAGCAGCAGGTCCAATTGGGATGTGGTGCTGGTCTGCATATCTTTTGTATTTTCCCCTTCAGCATGAAGCTGCCTCTCAACATCAAGTTGCTGAAAGTAAAGGCTGCACCTCAGTCTATATTAGATGAACTCTTAACAGCGGCGCAGTTGGTGGCACTGTTGGCTTGCAGCAAAAAGGTCCTGGGTTTGATTCCCTGCCGGGGGTCTTTCTGCATGGAGTTTGCATGTTCTCCCATGCATGCGTGGGTTCTCACCGGGTACTCCGGCTTCCTCCCACAGTCCAAAGACATGCCTGTTAGGTTAATTGGTCTCTCTAAATTTTCCTTAGGAAAATGTCTGACTGACTGAATTTCACAGTGACAGCTGATTAAACAATGACCGTCACTGATTGATGATGTCAAGTTCAACTGATTCTCTTTTTCAAAATAAATGAACTATCGATATGAGGAAAAAGTCACAACATGTCGACATGTGGAGGTTTTTACTTTTCTGCCACCAATGACAACAATTTTGACGTAATCTTCCCAGGCATAATTTCTAAAAACACTCCAAATGTCATTAAAGCAGCCCAGATTTTAACAACTCACCCAAAGATGTTTATTTCCACCACAACGTGTTCAAAAGAAGCCCAACTGGGGAAAAACCAGCGCTGTAATTATTTTATTGATTCTTTTATTTATTTATGGATGTATTCTTAATTATGGCTGGATTGGTCCTCCATGTGCCTGGAGAACCAGAGGTCTAACTCAGATCAGCAGCTTCATAACTCCACTCTTAGAACCACAAAGGATTTTATGGTATGCAGCAGCAGAATGGTGTCACAGTATTGTCTGCAGAGAACCTATAGGTCAGCAGATGGAGTCCTGCTCCATGCTAACTGTAGGCATGAGTTTTTGTGTGTTGTTTTAAAGCTGGATGGAGGTCCTTAACATCATGCAGGTCCTCCACCCTGCTCTGGAGCATGGCTCTTCAGATCATTGCAGAATGTTGCAGAATCTTCTAGGAGTGTGAAGGGTCAATATGAGAGCCATGAATGGAGCGTGATGTTCTCTGCTGCCCTCCACAGATTTGTCGCAGTTGCCAATGCAGGCAGTGAAGCAGCTGGTTGGAACCCTCTCTTTTATTATTCTGCACCATGTGGATCATTCAATTCAGTTTATTTATACGGCAGCAATTAACAACACATGTTCAAGGCACTTTATTAAATTATTTCAATCGAATCAGACAGATTCCAGTCAAGTTCCAGTTTGATCCTTCAGTCAAATTCAGATATTTATTCAAACTGGTTAAAGGTTTTTCTATCTAAGGAAACCCAGCAGATTGCATCCAGTCAGTGACTTGCAGCATTCCCTCCTCCTGGATGAGCATGTAGAGACAGTGGACAGTCACTGGCGTTGACTTTGCAGCAATCCCTCAAACTGAGCATGCATGTAGCGACAGTGAAGAGGAAAAACTCCCTTTTAACAGGAAGAAACCTCCAGCAGAACCAGAACCAGGCTCAGTGTGAGCGGCCATCTGCCACGACCGACTGGGGGTTAGAGAGAACAGAGCAGTGAAGGAAAAAGAACACAGAAGCACTGATCCAGGAGTACTTTCTATGTTAAAGAAAAGAAAAAAAAGTTAATTGCAGTAGTAGCTCCTTTAGTGGCTTGTTTTTCAGCATCTCTCCTGGGCAGGATATTTTGAAAGAAGGAAATCCTAGAAACCTGTTTAATATGGGATTTAAATAACATGACCTAGTCAAAGTTAACACCAAGGTTCACAGTTTACTTTGAAGATGATTTATCATTTACATGAACAAACTGGAATCTGTCAGACAAATAAGATTTAAACCAGCCTAGCGCTGTTCCCCTGATCCCTACAGCATATTCCAGCCTTTTTAAGAGAATATTATGGTCGACTGTATCGAATGCAGCACTGAGATCTAACAGAACCAAAACAGACACAATAAAGATCGGAGGTACACTGGTGGTGTGATTATTGGGCTCACAGCATTTAATAATTACAATGGACCTTTTTCTCTGACGTCACTGAAGTCCTTACTTCCGTTCCACCATCTTGGGTGTCTCCGTGTCGCTTTACAGTTCTTCACAACATTGCAACACTGAATACTTTTTCGTCCCTGGATAATTATCTCGAGTCGTTACAGCCTCCTGATACGGCCATGTACCTCAAGAAAATTGAGGTACATCCAAATTGACAACAATTTGGATTAACTTGGAAAGTGGAACAGAACCACTATATGATGAAGCCTTTCTCTGTGTGTGTGTTTCAGCAACGGCGATCAGCTGGTAGAATGGTAGGGCCTCGCCCCTTAGCCACTAGGGCAGCTGATTGCCCCAAATCTCCAACAGAGGGTCATAAAACTCTGAGGTGGGAGCTCGGTGGCAAAAACCCCAAGGGTAATAAAATGATGGAACGAACAATGAAGTGGCCAGGCCATGAGGTCCAGACTATAGTCTCGTACTCTTACTCGTACTCGTCGTCTTCCGCTTATCCGGAACCGGGTCGCGGGGGCAGCAGACTCAGCAGAGACACCCAGACGTCCCTCTCCCCAGACACCTCCTCCAGCTCCTCCGAGGGGTGCCCAAGGCGTTCCCAGGCCAGCCGAGAGACATAGTCCCTCCAGCGTGTCCTGGGCCGTCCCCTGGGCCTCCTCCCGGTTGGACGTGCCTGGAACACCTCCCGAGGAAGGTGTCCAGGAGGCATCCGGTATAGATGCCCGAGCCACCTCAACTGGCTCCTCTCGATGTGGAGGAGCAGCGGCTCTACTCCGAGCCCCTCCCGAATGGCTGAGCTCCTCACCCTATCTCTAAGGGAGTGCCCGGCCACCCTACGGAGGAAGCTCATTTCAGCCGCTTGTATCCGGGATCTCGTTCTTTTGGTCATGACCCAAAGTTCATGGCCATAGGTGAGGGTTGGAACGTAGACCGACCGGTAAATCGAGAGCTTCGCTTTTCGGCTCAGCTCTCTCTTCACCACAACGGACTGGCACAGCGCCCCCATTACTGCGGCAGCTGCACCGACCCGTCTGTCGATCTCCCGCTCCATTCTTCCCTAACTCGTGAACAAGACCCCGAGATACTTGAACTCCTCCACTTGAGGCAGGAACTCCCCTCCAACCTGAAGAGGACAAGCCACCCTAGTAGTCTGTTTCGAATTAAAAACTTCCAAAGTTCAGTTTTAACTCCTGGCTGATTGGCAATCAGCAGGACGAACGCATCCAACTCGAGCGCAACCACTCGTTACGCTTCCACAGTATTCAGACAGCAAATCGATATGGTTCAGCATAAAATACTTCAACCAAAATTTCATGCAACAAGGTAATACCTTGGAACTAGTGGTGATACTAATTCACCTTAACTATGCCACACCCTGCCCAGACCTCTAAATACATCTATCCAATTTAATATGAAAATATTTAAATTACTTTGATGTTTATTTCTTCTCTTCCCCGGCTTGAGGATGGGTCGTAGGTCTGAAGAAAAACGGGGTGTCACGCATCCGTGATCAGCTCAAAACGGTAAACTTCTGCTCCGTCCAAAACAGGGGACATATGAGGAACGGTTGCAGTCGACTGAAAACAAGGAGGAAACTCATCTCCTTGGAAACAAAACCTCTGTGGGTTTCACCTGCGCCTGAGGTCTGAGGTCTTCGATCAGGATATGGATCTTCTGATCTTCTTTTATCAGATAGATTTCCAACTTTCAACCTCTTCCGTGAATGACCAGGGTGGAGGAAAAGTAAACCCGCCTTCTATTTCTCCAGAGGCGCAGTTAAACGTTTGTTTCCTCTGCTCTTTAAAGGCTCTGATGACATTAGAGCTGCAATACAGTCGTTTACCTGACCAAAATGGCGGGTGTGACCCAAACACTAGTATCTTTGATAACTCAGAAAGCTCTACTGGATCAGACCAGTCCAAACACAGATCAGGTTCTACAGTTACTTCCAATGTTGTCTCACTTGCTGAGGATGAAGTAATCATCTTCGGGAGTATGCCAATGATTTTATTTTTAATAGAATCAATTTTATTTAAAAAGAATCCCATAAAGTCATGACTGCTGAGAGCTAAGGGAATGGATGGCTCAACAGAGCTATGACTCTGTGTAAGTTTAGCAACTGTACTAAAGAGAAACCTAGGATTATTCTTGTTCTCTTCTATTAAGGATGAGAAATAAGCTGTTCTAGCTTGGTGAAGTGTCTTTTTATACAACAGTAGGCTATTTTTCCAGATTAAGTAGGAATCTTCTTGGTGTGTAGAGCGCCATTTTCTCTCCAATTTTCTAACATTGTGCTTTAAAGTACGCAGCTCTGAATTAAACCAGGGAGCCAGCCTCCTATAAAAAGTACCTTGTTTTTCAGGGGGGCTGCATTGTCTAATGCACCACGCAATGATGAAGTAACACTATGAACAAGAACATTAGTTTGTGAAAGGGTAGAAATTAAACTGCTGCCCTCTGCTGGTGGTTCTGTGATACTGAGAAAAATTGAAAGGGAACAGATTCTTTAAAGGTTGCTACAGCATTGTCTGATAGAGATCTACTATAATGACATTTTCTTTTAGGTGTGGAGTACTCAGTTAAATTAAACTTAAAGGTTATTTAAAAATGGTCAGACATGACAGGGTTATAAGGAAATATTGTTATTTCTTAACACATAATGCCAGATTTAAGAACAAGGCCCAGAGTATAAAGACAAATGTGGGTAGGTCTGTGGATGTTTTGAGCAAAGCCAGTTTCAGTGTCAGCATGAATGTTAAAATCCCCAACTACAATGACGTTATATGTTTTTAACACTAAATCAGATAAGAAGTCTGAGAACTGATCCAAACATTGATTGTTCTGCACCATGTGGATCTTCCTGCATCATCTGGATCGTTCTGAACCATGGAAGGAATTCCGACCCAAGAGAAACTCGGACTGCTTCCCAACAGGAAAAAAGACCAGTTCCGACAAAATCTGCAAGATGAGCCTTGGGGGTTCTGGAGCAAAAACCAAAACTTTGTGATCCCTGTCCTAAAGTAGGAAGAAATTAATGCATCTGGGAGATTCAGTCCAAACAGATGTGTCTCCAGAATCCCAGTTTGTTGCTGTCAGCGCTGACTGTCTGGACTCTGCAGATGGAACGTTGCAGCAGCTCATGTTGTTATTGATCTGTGATGATGGAAGGTGATCAGGTATTCTGCTCTCAAATAAAATCAACATGAACAGTAATCTGCTGCTGAGTCACATGATCCAACCTGCCTACATGTTGCCCTAGCACCCAGCAACTGGTTCTGATTTGATCCTGTAATCAGGTGTAATTAATCTGTGACAGCTCCTTTATGTGCCATGCTGCTCCACACTGAGTCCAGGTTGGCATAAAGCTCTCAGCAGAATTTCTTAAAAATAATTGGATCATCTGAAGGTTTTTTTCAGCAGAAGAGGAGATATCCTACCGGACATTTGATACAAACTGGAATTGATGCGGCAGGAAGCTCTGTCCTCTGACATGCTGTTCTGCAGGTTTTGTCTGATCAGTTAAAAAAATATCTGCAGGTTATTCTTTGACACAAAATGAAGTCCGAAAAAACAGCTCTGACGGATCCAACCAGGGAGCTTCTTGATTTAGCAGTCAGCTTTCCTAAATAAAAGAAACAGCGGTTTCCACAGAAACCGGGCTCTGAAGAGGTCGCATTAATGAAACCAGATTCCGTCTGCATATCTGATCTGCAGCTCCTGCAGCCATAACGAGTCAGAGCAGCAAGTCCGTTCTTCAGGGAACATGTATCATCTGAGCGCGGTCCAGAATCGGATCCGAAACAAAGAGAAACTCAACTCAGCTCTGATTATAACATTAAATATTAAAACAATACAAATAAAGATACTAATAATTTTATTTAAATAATATTAGGTAACCTTTTATATAAAGTCTTTGAAAAATAAATAAGAATAATGATATTGTTATGAGCAGCAATAAGAGGTGGTTGTCACTGTTTTTTTTAGAACTTTATTTTTGTTTTGTTTTCAGGACTCAGATACATGTAACTATAGGTTATGACACACTCCATTCAGTAATCTCATAGGTGTGTATACCAAGACACACACACGCGAAAAAGGGGAAACCCAGACATATTTGACATATCTAATATTCATTTTTAAATGTTTTTCGCGGCACTAGTGGCCTTTATTTTATCATTTTTTGACAGTAAGCAGACAGGAAATGGTGGAAAGAGTGGGGGAAGGGTGTGCAGAAAACCTAGCTGGGATTCAATCCCGAGACAGCCTGCATCTAGGACTAAGGCCTCGGTACATGGGTCGCACGGTTTAACGCCTACACCACCACCGCCGCGCCCGACATATCACATATTCTGTGACACTGTTTAATGTGCCAACATGTGAAGCAGCATATAGTTCAGCTGTTTCAGGTTAACAGAGCGATTATGGTTCTCCACCTTTTAGTGAACAGTTCTCTGGTTCTTCAGTGATTGATTTTCTCCATCTGATAGATGTCTATGCTCAACATTCCTGATTCATGTGTTTTCTTCAGTCTGACTGATTGGATCATTTTCATTATAACCTCAGTCTCAGATCACAGCTGGAAGTGACGCTCATGCCTACTATGCCCGTAAGTCTTCTATATTCTTCACCAGCTCTGTCTAGAAGCTACACCTGGCCTGACTCTGTGTCTACCTGTGACACCTTCCTGGAGAGGGGCATCCTCCAAGCTTCTGCTGGCAACAACTTAATGCTCACCCTCTACCGATGATCCACATGGCCCTGTCTTTCAGTGTTTAACCCTTTCTCTCTCCTAGACATAGCTTCTGACTGAGCTTTTACTGTGACTAACTCTATGTGCTCTCTTTCAGACTCTAACCTTGAAAACTGGCTCAGAGTTTATCTGTTCTTTCTTTCTAGATGAAACGACTAAAGGAGCTACATCTATTAACATTTACCTTTTCCTTCCCATAGAAAGTACTCCTTGATCAGTGCTTCTTTGTTCTCTTTGTGTCTCTGCTCTGTTCTCTCTAACCCCCAGTCGGTCGTGGCAGATGGCCGCTCACACTGAGCCTGGTTCTGGTTCTGCTGGAGGTTTCTTCCTGTTAAAAGGGAGTTTTTCCTCTCCACTGTCGCTACATGCATGCTCAGTATGAGGGATTGCTGCAAAGTCAACGCCAGTGACTGTCCACTGTCTCTACATGTTCATCCAGGAGGAGTGAATGCTGCAAGTCACTGACTGGATGCAATCTGCTGGGTTTCCTTAGATAGAAAAACTTTTTATCCAATTTGAATAAATAACTGAATCTGACATCCACATCGTATTCAGACCTGTCTGGACCTTCAATCATTTAGTACATGTCATCAAGTAACAGGAATAATTCCAGAATAATGTTCAGGAGCAGGGAATCGGACCTGCTGGTTACTGAATCTGAACTTTTGTCCATCCTCAGGTGTCACGGGTCTGGTTCAGTTGGACGAGAATGGGGACAGAGAGATGGACTTTGCTTTATGGGACTTGATGGACACCAATAGCAGCATCTACCAGGTAAACTCAGCATGGATAATAGAACGAGAACGGTTCTGGAACTCAGCAGGAACCCAGAAGGAAGCTTATTTAGACTGGAAATCAAGATCTGCTGTTCAGAAAGGAGAGGTTACAGCTAAGCTGACTGAATATCCATGCCTTCATTTTAACTTTGCCTTTCCACTCAAATTCGGTACAGTCCTTTCAGCTGAAACCAGTTTGTTCCTATTTCTTTGGAACAATATCTGAAAACTCCAAATACAGCTTCGTTACAGAAACTGGGATTTTAGACCCAATAAGAGGTTTCCCAGAGAGCCGACATACAGGGTCCGGTTTTGTTCTCTTCCTAAGGCTGGACTGTCAGCTCTTGTTCCTCTGCAGACTCAAACTGAGCGGTTCCTGTTTCCCTGCAGATGGCTCTGGTCTACAACAGCTCTGAGGAGAAGCTGACAGCGGTTCCTGGAACATCTCTGCACTGGCTCGGTGGAAGCATTCCTCTCGATGTTCCCTTCTGCGGATTAAAGAAAGACAACCCAAAGTGCCTCACAAGTCAGTGGATCATCGGCCCAAACATGGGTCCAAACTCAGTCATTCAGAATGTAGACCAGTGTACTGGCAGACAGATCCAGAAGCAAAAAGAACCCAGAACAGCTGCTCATCCGGATCATTAGGAAACTCTTCCTACATGATCCAGATACACATTTATTCATTAAACAGCAGCAAACCGAGTTCCTATCTGGACCTGATTGATCCAACTTCCAGGTTTCTCTAACACAGACTGATCCAGAGATTCTCCTCCAGAACAGCTGCTCTGAAGGAAAATCCCTCATCAAAAGCGATCTGGTTCTGAAGTTCCCCCTGAATTCCTGATCTGGCCCATTTAAACCAGGTTAAAGCTAAATCTCAGAGCAGACACAGGCACATTTTACTTCTTTTTGGGATAAATTATTTTTAAACAGGATCAGGTGTGGTGGAGCAGAGAGACATAGAAGAAACAAGCTGCAGTGGACCAGAACCAGCTCCTCTGTCTCAAAGAAGAAACGGGTCAGAAGTGGTAGTTCATTATCCTTATTGGAGATCAGCAGCAGAGTGAATATTGGTACCAAAACCAGAATCAGTCTCTGGTCCAACAGAACCTCATCTTGAGCTCAGTCTCTGGTCCAAGCAGAGTGTGTTGATGTATATCTCCAGTCACTAATGAAATAAAAGAGGAATGAACCATCTGATGGCTCTGTTGGATCAGCTGGATCTGATGGTTCTGATAGTTCTTATCCAAATAGAAATCCAATCATTGGTTTCTAATGAGCACAGAGGACATAGTTACCTATGGCTATGATGGTTCTGACTTAATGTAATGCTCTGATGTATTTGGACTTGTTTGTGTCAGCGTTATGACAGTAGGTTCTGGGATCAGAACGGACTTCCTGAACTTCCTGATGGGAATGTGTCTCCCACAGAAACCATCACCATCCATCAGATGGTATCCATCGTGGTCTTTTTCATCCTCACCATGACGCTGACTGTTGCCATCTTCATCTACAGGTAAGAGCTGCCGCAAGGTCATGTGACCTCCATCTTTCATCAGAAACTGAACCACGACCCGGTTAAAACTGGCTTATACTGCTTTAATAGTGGACTTTTTCTAAGTTCTTTTTAATAACTGTTCCCTGGATTCATTTGGACCTTCTGAGTTGTGATTCTGGACCCGCTTGACTCAGAAACCAGTCCTTGGTTCTGGATCAGATTTAACTGTGGTTTGAGGTTTTACTTTTGACTGGATTTTAAACAACCCCGTCAGAGCCATCTTGTTAGGAGGAGGGTTCTTGGTTTGGACTTGTTTCATGTTTGCAATGAGCCTGGGCTCTGTTTTCGATGGGTTTGGTTCTAACTGACAGTGTTTCCAGTCCGATCTACCATTGTCAGACTGGTCAGTCAGAGGTTGTGAGTTTTTGGTTGTTGGTCATTTTGACTGACGGGGTCAAAATAATCCAGTCTTAATCTGTTTGTCACTTTATTTTTTTAAATGATAATAATTAAACATTCAATAGAATTTATTTTCATTCATTTTAATTAATATTCAGTCAGCAGAACAAGCCTAACAGAGAATCCACATCAACCAGATGAATGCATTTAACTTTTTCTCTGCAGTGCCAAAAACACTGACTGTGGTCCCAGTAACTACATAAAAACAATGTAATTAAACAGTTGTTCTAATAAATATGACCAGATCACCTGCTGCCACACTAGAGACCGGAATTACAAGCGCCACTTCAGTCAAAGTTTTAAAATCAGGGAACATTTCTCCTGAACGAGGGATTTCCTGATCCGACACTCGCTTCAGCGGGAGTATACGGCTGATTAATATGCTAACTCGCCACCAAGTGGTCAGGGGTGTGAATAACAATCTGTCAAAATGACTGGTGGCCTTTAGATTTTTCCGTCACTATTTTAAAAAATTGTCAAAAACGGAAAATATACAGTTAACACAATCCCTGGGTCAGTGCTCCTTGTTCTCCTGGTTGAATAACTCTTCTGGGATTCTGTTTGGAAAATCAGACTTGTTTTCCTCCTACAGAACCTGTTTGATTTGACCTGAAGGTTCCTTTAATGTCTGACTCCATCACAGAAAACTTCAGATTGTGGCAGATCGTAGGTTTCATTCATGAAAGGAGCAGAAGTTTCTTGTGAACACCTGATGGACCTGACATTAGGTTCTGATTCAGGGATCATGAAAAGCCAACAAAACAAAACTCGGTCTGACCCAGCAGACTGAACCTGAACCAGTCCAAAGTGCTATTAATTGGATTTGTGGGTTAATATCAGAGCCTGCTGTTCTCTGCTGCAGGAGGATGAAGTTGGAGAAGGAGCTGGTGGCTCAGCTTTGGAGGATCTCCTGGGACGACATCCATATGAGCAACCTGGATAAGGTTCTGCGGAGTGGCAGCAGGATCACTCTGTCACTGGTGAGCGTACCCGCACACACACTCACACACCAACAATCGCTCTCATACACACAGATGTTTGTATATCTACGGTTGTGAGGATGTTGCATTGACCTCTATTCATTTTCTATCGCTTTCTATGCCATATCCCTGAACCTCACCCTAAACCTGAGGTCACAGGTACATACCTAACCCTAAATTTAACATAAACTCAATTACACCATACCCCTAAACCTAAGTATTAGCCCAATTAGCATGAGGACCCGGCAAAATGTCCTCACAATGCAAATTGTCCAGATGTTGGTCTACTGTCAAGTTTTGGTCCTCATAATGATGGCTATACAAGCACACACACACACACTCACCTCTGTAGGTACCAGTCAGAACGGATATGTAGAACAACAAGCAAAAGATGGAGGAGATAATTGGCAGAGGGAAGGTCCGACTGACTGGGAACATCTCAGGAACATCCTCCCAACTTTCCATGAGGCCAGCTGGTCACATTGTGCAGGTACCTACTACATGCTGGGTAATTCAATGATCCATGTGAGCAGCTGAATTCCTGAAGCTCTTAGTTCTGAGAAAAGCAGAAACTAGAACCAAAGACTGAGGAGACTTGAAACAGAACCTTGCAGATCTCTCCAGAACCCAACAGTAAGTTCTGGTTTTCATTGTGTTACCTGTTAGAGGAACATGCAGCTCAGGGAGTTCCTCATCATTCCATAATCATGCCAACATGAAGCTCTGTGATCTGTTTGGTCCTCAGAGAGGCTCCAACTATGGGTCCTTGATGACCGGAGATGGAAACCTGCAGATCTTTGCAAAGACTGGTTACTACAAGGTGAGTTTTTTTCTGCAGTGAGGATGAGTCGGACCAGGGTGACGAACATGAAATCATCTTCTATGTTCTCATAGTCTCTGAGGTTAATTAAAGGAGCATTTCAGTTGTTTTATTATCAGTTAAGGTTAGTTTATGTCTACCATCATCTTCAGCATTCCTTAAGAGTTCTGTCTCTTCTACCTTCCAGGGGAACATCGTGGCCATAAAATACTCAAACCGGAAGCGGATCGAGTTGAACAGAAAGGTCCTGTTTGAACTCAAACATGTGAGTGAATTGGTCCCCATCCGGGATAAATAAGATCTGAGCTGTGTGGTTTACTGTAAGGCTGAAGATCTTCCTAGATCTAAACATTGGGGAGAGGAACCTACACAGCAGGAAGTCATGTTTTAAGTCATGTTTTGGTTCTGTTGGATCAGCTCAGAGAACCTAGATCTCCGGCTACTGAATGTTCTGGAACATATTCAAATAAAATGTGTTTTTGTTCAGATGAGAGACGTTCAGAATGAACAACTGACTAGGTTCATAGGAGCATGCATCGACCCGCCAAACATCTGCATCATCACAGAGTACTGTCCCCGAGGCAGCCTTCAGGTACAGCACACCTGTTTGTCAACGTGTCCATTTACCTGTCTTCCTTTCCTGACCTGTCTCTTCCCATCTCTGTCTTCAGGACATCCTGGAGAATGACAGCATCTCTCTGGACTGGATGTTTAAGTATTCCCTCATCAACGACATTGTGAAGGTAAGCTTCTTCTTCCTCTGCACCATTCTGTCTCCTGTCTCCAGCTCCCGTTGGGACAGACGGTCAGTGCCTGTCCTTCTCCATGTCCTCAGGGCATGGTGTTCCTTCACAACAGCGTCATCTTCTCTCACGGGAAACTCAAATCGTCAAACTGTGTCGTCGACAACCGTTTTGTCCTTAAAATCACCGACTACGGACTGTCCAGCTTTAGATCCGATCTTGACTCAGGAAGTGACGCTCATGCCTACTATGCCCGTAAGTCTTCTATATTCTTCACCAGCTCTGTCTAGAAGCTACACCTGGCCTGACTCTGTGTCTACCTGTAACACCTTCCTGGAGAGGGGAATCCTCCAAGCTTCTGCTGGCAACAGCTTAATGCTCACCTTCTACCGATGATCCACATGGCCCTGTCTTTCAGTGTTTAACCCTTTCTCTCTCCTAGACATAGCTTCTGACTGAGCTTTTACTGTGACTAACTCTATGTGCTCTCTTTCAGACTCTAACCTTGAAAACTGGCTCAGAGTTTATCTGTTCTTTCTTTCTAGGTGAAACAACTAAAGGAGCTACATCCATTAACATTTACCTTTTCCTTCCCATAGAAAGTACTCCTGGATCAGTGCTTCTTTGTTCTCTTTGTGTCTCTGCTCTGTTCTCTCTAACCCCCAGTCGGTCGTGGCAGATGGCCGCTCACACTGAGCCTGGTTCTGGTTCTGCTGGAGGTTTCTTCCTGTTAAAAGGGAGTTTTCCTCTCCACTGTCGCTACATGCATGCTCAGTATGAGGGATTGCTGCAAAGTCAACGCCAGTGACTGTCCACTGTCTCTACATGCTCATCCAGGAGGAGTGAATGCTGCAAGTCACTGACTGGATGCAATCTGATGGGTTTCCTTAGATAGAAAAACTTTTTATCCAATTTGAATAAATAACTGAATCTGACTGCACTGTTCAATGATTTGGACTAATTGGAATGTATGAACCTGACTTGAAATCTGTATTGAATTGACTTTGTATAGAGTCTTGAGACGACATGTGTTGTAAATTGGTGCTATATAAATAAAACTGGATTGAATTTAATTTAATTCACCATCAGGACTGAAAGTTACAGGAAGAACACAGGGCCAACCTTGTCAAAATAAAGCTGAAAACTGTTCTGTAAATGAAAGTGGAGAGTTAAGCAGCCAACTTGGTTTTCAATTGGTTTTCTGCAGAAAAGTTGTGGGTGTCTCCAGAGCTGCTCCGAATGGAGTCTCGTCCTCCTCAGGGAACCCAAAAAGGAGATGTCTACAGCTTTGGGATCATCCTTCAGGAGGTTGCGCTGCGTAGAGGAGCCTTCTACCTGGAGGGCGAGCTACTTAGCCCGAAAGGTAAACCAGAGAAGGTCCAGTTCAGGTCTCTTTTCGGTTCAGTTCTGGTTCTGTTAGAACAGGACTGCAGACCAACAAAACCCAACATGGGTTAGGTTTTCTGTGTCTGCTGCAGAGACAAATCCACTTACAGTATTATTATCCTATTTCTGCCTACTGCTTTTAGTTTCTGAGTGTCCTGGTGTCTCTGCAGAGATCGTGGACCGGGTGATTCTGGGTGAGTGGCCCTGCCTTAGGCCCACCATCGACCCACAGAGTCATAGCCCCGAGCTGGGTCAGCTGATGCAGCGCTGCTGGGCCGAGGAGCCAACAGAGAGACCCGACTTCAACCACATTCGCCTGCTGCTGCGCAAACACAACAAGTAAGAGCTGTCGTCCCAAGGCACTTCACAGAAACAAGTCCAATTAATTCCAATCCTCCAGACAAATTCCAAGTCCAGTTTTATACTAGTTATCAAACAGTGCAGTCAGATTCAGTTATTTATTCAAATTGGATAAAAAGTTTTTCTATCTAAGGAAACCCAGCAGATTGCATCCAGTCAGTGACTTGCAGCATTCACTCCCCCTGGATGAGCATGTAGAGACAGTGGACAGGAGAACTCCCCCTTAACAGGAAGAAACCTCCAACAGAACCAGAACCAGGCTTAGTGTGAGCGGCCATCTACCAGGAATGACTGGGGTTAAAGAAGACAGAGATCTTATAAAGCCCTAATGTGGGATTTTAAAAGAAGCAACTACCATCAGCTTCTCTGTTAAAGGTTTTAATGCTGAAACCTAGTTTTCACAAAATGAAGGGAGAAGTAAGCTGTGGAGAGGGAATACACGGTCAGAGGTCAGCCCCCTGTCTGCTGTGCCGAAACTCTCGAGTCCAAAGTCTGGGGATGAGTACCGATCCAGTGTTGCAAATGTGCTTTGGTCCCTCCTGCAACAGTTGAGAGTGAGTCTACAGGTGTGAGAGGCCATCTGGTTGGGGGCATCGTGGACTGTCCAAGAGGTGGAGGAGCCTTCCTGCAACCTGCTTCCCACTTGCAATGGAAGTGAGACACAGCCAAGAGAAGGGGAAGGGAAGTCCATATGAGGCCAGCAGCAACTCCCTCCTCCCTTACAGAGACTGCTCTCCTTACATGTTAATCATGCTCATCTGTTCATGGAAAACCTCAGAGCACTGCTGTTAGAAGGAGCTTTTAGGGGCAGGTTTTAATATTTCCTGAGTTCTGATCCCTGATCTTTCATCTGTTTGCTTTATTTTAAAATAAACAATTCTTATTTAACACATTTATTCTTATATTCACAAAACCTTGCCTCTGGGATCTTTCTTTTTATTAGTTTAACTTTCTCCCAGAGTCACACCGTAGGTCTCCATTGGGGACCCCGTTGGGGACCTATGGTGGGGCCATCTGTAAGGACATCAGAGTGAATAGAGGAGACAGCCCGAGAATCTGGGATAAACTGGTTCTCCTGAGTGAAAACACAGATGTCCCCTTGCTAGTGTTTCTTTTCAGAGGATTTAAGCCTCAGTGTTTGAATGAACAAATCCCACCTACTCCGGTAAACTGGATTGGGATTAATGCTCAACTAGCATAAATAAAATCTCGGGAGTAGGATCAGTGGGTGTTAAAGCCAGGTCTTTCAGAATTAGCTGATTAATCATAGCATTCACTGGTTCAATTTGACAATGATGAATAGTCTTGGGTCAAAGTTTGCAGCTTGATTTATTAGAAACAAGCAAACAAGAAAAAAACACACATAGAAGCACTGATCCAGGAGTACTTTCTATCCTAGAAATCTGTTTAATATGGGATTTAAATAACATGACCTAGTCAAAGTTAACACCAAGGTTCACAGTTTACTTTGAAGATGATTTATCATTTACATGAACAAACTGGAATCTGTCAGACAAATAAGACTTAAACAAGCCTAGCGCTGTTCCCCTGATCCCTACAGCATATTCCAGCCTTTCTAAGAGAATATTATGATCGACTGTATCAAATGCAGCACTGAGATCCAACAGAACCAGTACAGACACAAGTCCATTATCTGAGGCTAGAAGAATATCATTAGTGACTTTCAGCAGAGCTGTTTCAGTGCTATGATGAGCTCTGAAACCTGACTGAAACTCTTCAAACAGGTCATTGCTGTGTAAATGCTCACACATTTGATTAGCAACTATTTTCTCAAGAATTTTATATAAGAACGGAAGATTGGATATCGGTCTGTAATTTATTAAGTCATCTCGATCAAGTGAAGGTTTCTTAAGTAAAGGTTTAATTACAGCTACCTTAAAAGCCTGTGGTACATATCCATTTACTAAAGATAGATTAATTATATCTAAAATGGGGCTGGTAATCAGAGGGAACACTTCCTTAAATAATTTGGTTGGGATTGGGTCTAACATACAAGGTGAAGGTTTAGATGAAGCTAATATTTCTGATAACTCAGGAAGCTCCACAGGATCAAAACAGTCCAAACACAGATCAGGTTCTACAGTTATTTCCAATGTTGTCTCACTTGTTGAGGATGAAGTAATCATCTTCGGGAGATTGTCAAAGATTTTCTTCTTAATAGAATCAATTTTATTTAAAAATAATCCCATAAAATCATGACTGCTGAGAGCTAAGGGAATGGATGGCTCAACAGAGCTATGACTCTGTGTAAGTTTAGCAACTGTACTAAAGAGAAACCTAGGATTATTCTTGTTCTCTTCTATTAATGATGAGAAATAAGCTGTTCTAGCTTGGTGAAGTGTCTTTTTATACAACAGTAGGCTATTTTTCCAGATTAAGTAGGAATCTTCTAGGTGTGTAGAGCGCCATTTTCTCTCCAATTTTCTAACATTGTGCTTTAAAGTACGCAGCTCTGAATTAAACCAGGGAGCCTGCCTCCTATGAATAATTACCTTCTTTTTCAAGGGGGCTGCATTGTCTAATGCACCACGCAATGATGAAGTAACACTATGAACAAGAGAATCAATTTGTGAAGGGGTATAAATTAAACTGCTGCCCTCTGTTGGTGATTCTGTGACACTGAGAAAAATTAAAATGGAACAGATTCTTTAAAGGGTGCTTCAGCATTGTCTGAGTGTAGAGCAGAAGTTAAACTTGTTTGATGTTTTTCAGTTCAGTTTGAAGCATGTCTGTAGAATTCATAAACATGGTATCCTCTATTTTTTCCAGAGAGTCCAGGAACAACATTCTGGACAATCTGCTGTCTCGTATGGAGCAGTACGCCAACAACCTGGAGGAGCTGGTGGAGGAACGAACACAGGCTTACCATGAGGAGAAACGCAAGGCTGAGGCCCTGCTCTACCAGATACTACCACAGTTAGTACTACAGTTTTACAATACTCAACCAGATACTACCACAGTGTGAGGGACCAAGGAGTAAAGGCATATAGGAAACAGGTATTTTACCCAACAAAATTTGAAAAATATAGCTGATGGGCCCATAAAAGAGGTTAACTAAATATAACTCTACTCAAAATGGGAACTTACAGACTATTAACTGAGGAAACCATGTATACACACCATAACTCAAAACTGACCTAACACAAAGACACAGAAGGTTAACCTAAGTCACCTAAGTGATTCGGCCAGACCTCAAAGTCCTCAGCTCCTGACCATGCCAGGACAGGAATCAGTCGGCTCCTGAAACCAGGTAACTCAAAAAAGAAAATCATAATCAATAAAAAAAAACTCACAGTGCTATTATGCGTGTGCTTCATAATATTGTTAGTTTAGGTAAAGAAATTAATGATTACATGACTAAAATACATGCTTGATTGCAAAACAAAAACTAATGAGGTGAGTTTGTAGACTGATTTTACCAAAGTGTGGCTGAGGCCACCACACAGTTTGTATTAAGTTTTACAATACTCTACCAGATAGAGTAAGTACTGATCCTGTGACTTGGTGTTTCTCCTTGTGTACAGCTCGGTGGCAGAGCAGCTGAAGAGTGGTGAGACAGTTCAAGCTGAAGCCTTCAACTCTGTCACTATCTACTTCAGTGATATCGTTGGTTTTACTGCCCTTTCTGCAGAGAGCACGCCAATGGAGGTCAGTACCAAGCTGTTAATTGTGTTAGCTTAGGACAAAGACTGGAAACTAAGGGGAAACTGTTGGCCTAGTTTAGTATAAACACTGGGACCAGAGGGAAACTATTAGCTTACCTTAGCTTAGCGTAAACAACTTGGATCAGAGGGAAACTGTTAGCTTACCTTAGCTTAGCGTAAACAACTTGGATCAGAGGGGAAAACTGTTAGCTTCCCTTTGATTATTTGAAAAAAATTTGGATCAGAGGGAAAGGGTTAGCTTCCCTTTGCTTAGCGTAAACAATTTGGATCAGGGGAAACTTTTTAGCTTACCTTAGCTTAGCGTAAAAAACTTGGATCAGAGGGAAAACTGCTAGCGTAACTTAAATATTTTTTAGCGTAAAAAACCGGGATCAGAGGGAAACTGCTAGCATAATCTACCTTAGTTTAGCGTCAAAAAATTTTAAATAAAGGGGGAAAAACTGTTAGCTGCCCTTAGCTCAGTGTAAAAAAATTGGGGATAAGGGGGGAAAACTGTTAGCTTCCCCTTAGCTTAGCGTAAATATCTTGGATCAGAGGGAAACTGTTAGCTTTAACTTATCTTAGTGTAAAAAAACTTGGATCAGAGGGAAAACTGTTAGCTTCCCTTTACCTTAGCTTTTAAAAACTTGGATCAGAGGGAAACTGTTAGCTTACCTTAGCTTAGCGAAAACAACTTGGATCAGAGGGAAACTGTTAGTTCCCCTTTTCCTTAGCGTAAACAAAATTGGTTCAGAGGGAAACTGTTAGCTTCCCTTTGCTTAGCGTCAAACAAATTGGATCAGAGGGAAAAAACTGTTAGCTTCCCCCCCTTTGCTTTTAGCGTTAAAAAACTTGGATCCCCAGAGGGAAAATGTTAGCTTAACTTATCTTAGGTTAAACAAATTGGATCAGGGGAAACTGTTAGCTTACCTTAGCTTAGCGTAAACAACTTGGATCAGAGGGAAACTGTTAGCTTACCTTAGCTTAGCGTAAACAACCTGGATCAGAGGGAAACTGTTTTTTACTTACCCTTAGCGTAAACAATTTGGGGATCAGAGGGAAACTGCTAGCTTACCTTAGCTTAGCGTAAACAACTTGGATCAGAGGGAAACTGCTAGCGTAACTTACTATAGTTTAGCGTAAACAACCTGGATCAGAGGGAAACTGTTAGCTTCCCTTTGCTTAGTGTAAACAACTTGGATCAGAGGGAAACTGTTAGCTTACCTTAGCTTAGCGTAAACAACTTGGATCAGAGGGAAACTGTTAGCTCACCTTAGCTTAGCGTAAACAACTTGGATCAGAGGGAAACTGTTAGCTTACCTTAGCTTAGCGTAAACAACTTGGATCAGAGGGAAACTGTTAGCTTCCCTTTGATTAGTGTAAACAAATTGGATCAGAGGGAAACTGTTAGCTTCCCTTTGCTTAGCGTAAACAACTTGGATCAGAGGGAAACTGTTAGCTTACCTTAGCTTAGCGTAAACAACTTGGATCAGAGGGAAACTGTTAGCTTACCTTAGCTTAGCGTAAACAACTTGGATCAAGGGAAAACTGTTAGTTTTCACCTTAGCTTAGCGTAAAAACTTGGATCAGAGGGAAAAACTGTTTATTTACCTTAGCTTAAAACAACTTAAAAAAAACTGCTAGCGTAACTTACTATAGTTTAGCGTAAACAACCTGGATCAGAGGGAAACTGCTAGCATAATCTACCTTAGTTTAGCGTCAACAACTTGGATCAGAGGGAAACTGTTAGCTGCCCTTAGCTCAGTGTAAACAAATTGGATAAGAGGGAAACTGTTAGCTTCCCTTAGCTTAGCGTTAACAACTTGGATCAGAGGGAAACTGTTAGCAGCTGATTCTGAAACACAAATACTGTTTCTCTTTGAGCTTCTTCCATGTTTTGTCTAAACTAAATCTAAACCCTAGACAGAATGTGTGTCTGTGTTTGTGTTTCTTCAGGTAGTGACTCTCCTCAATGACCTCTACACCTGTTTTGACGCCATCATTGACAACTTTGATGTTTATAAGGTGAAAACAAGAGAAATCTTAGAACAGGTCAAAGTCATTGAGCTGCTGTGATCAAAACTTATTGAGCTGATCACTGAGAATCTAAACAGTTTTTATCACGTGTCTCCTTAGTGATGTGACCACAGCAGATCTGTTCAAAGAAGAAGGAAATCATTTCTGTCATCTTTAATCGTTGTCAAAATACACTGTAGAAATAAATGTCTGATATTAAAACGTTAATGAATAAAACTCTGTGCTGAATGGAATCGACAGAGTTCCTGTCATGCTAACCCAGTGTTGTTGTCCTACGACGCCCCAAGGTGGAGACAATTGGGGATGCCTACATGGTGGTCTCGGGACTACCGGTAAGGAACGGAAAGCTGCACGGCAGAGAGATTTCCCGCATGGCACTCGCCCTGCTGGGTGCCGTCCGAACCTTTAGGATCCGGCACCGACCGGAGCAGCAGCTAAAGTTGAGGATCGGAATACACAGTGGTGAGAAAACCCCTAAAGCGGCCACATACTCTATGTTTGTATACGTGTGTGTGTGTGTGTGTATATATATTATACATATCTGACAAAGGTAATAATGAATAAAAATTCCATGAAAATGAACAAATGAAAGTCAGACTTTGCTTTTCAAACATGCTTCAACAGAATTATTTAAAAAAATAAACTCTTAAAACAGGCCTGGACAAAAATGTTGGTACCCCTGAAAATAATGTGACCAAAGGACATGTTAAATCAAGGTGTGTCCATTAATCAGCATCACAGGTGTCTGCATCCTTGTAATCAGTCAGTGAGCCTATATATAGGGCTACAGGTAGTCACTGTGCTGTTTGGTGACATGGTGGGTACCACACTCAACATGGACCAGAGGAAGCAAAGGAAAGAGTCGTCTCAGGAGATTAGAAAGAAAATTATAGACAAGCATGTTAAAGGTAAAGGTTATAAGACCATCTCCAAGCAGCTTCATGTTCCTGGGACTACAGTTGCACATATTACTCAGAAATTTAAGATCCATGAGACTGTAGCCAACCTCCCTGGACGTGGCTACAGGAGGAACATTGATTACAAAACAAAGAGACAGAAAATACGAACGGTAACAAAAGAGCCCAGAAAAACTTCTAAAGGGGTTAAAGGTGAACTTCAAGCTCAAGGAACATCAGTGTCAGATCGCACCATCCGACGTTGTTTGAGGCATAGTGGACTTAATGGGAGACGACCAAGGAGAACACCATTGTTGGAAACAAATCATAAAAAAGCCAGACTGGAATTTGCCAAACTACACGTTGACAAGCCACAAAGCTTCTGGGAGAATGTCCTATGGACAGATGAGACAAACATTTCACTTTTCAGCAAGGCACATCAGCTCTATGTTCGCAGACGGAAAAATGAAGCATATGAGGAAAAGAACACCGTCCCTACTGTGAAACATGGAGGAGGCTCTGTTATGTTCTGGGGCTGCTTTGCTGCATCTTGCACAGGGTGTCCTGAATCTGTGAAGGTATAATGAAATCTCAAGACTATGAAGGGATTCTAGAGAGAAATGTGCTGCTCAGTGTCAGAAAGCTTGGTCTCAGTCGCAGGTCATGGTTCTTGCAACAGGATAATGACCAAAACACACAGCTAAAAAAACACCCAAGAATGGCTAAGGGGAAATCATTGGACTATTCTGAAGTGGCCTTTATGAGACCCTGACCTCAATCTTATTGATCATCTTTGGAAGGAGCTGAAAACATGCCGGTCTGTGAAAAGGCTCCCTTCAAACCTGAGACAACTGGAGCAGTTTTGCTCATGAGGGACTGGACCAAAATACCTGCTGAAGAGGAGCCTTAGTCTCACGTAAGTATAGGAATCGTTGATTGCAGCGATTGCCTCAAAAGGTTGTGCAACAAAATATTAAAGTTAAGGGTACCATCATTTTTGTCCAGGCCGTTCCATGAGTTATTTTTTTAAATAATTCTGTTGAAGATTGTTTGAAAAGCAATGGTCTGACTTTCATATGGTTATTTTGTAGAATTTTATTCACTATTACCTTGTCAGATTCAAATTAGTTCTGTTACCATTGTGGGTTTTTCTTTCACTAACCGAGGGGTACCAACTATTTTGTCCACGTGTGTATATACAAATAAACATGAAATACATATACATATATATACATGAAATACATATACACATATACATATATATACACACATATACATATATACACATATATATATACATATATATGTATGTATGTATGTACGTATGTATGGTTGTATGTATGTATGTGTATATGCATATATACACACAGCTCAAAAATAAGACAGACGGCACTGTATCCATTAATGGGTAAGAAAGACATATGAGTTCTACAGAACCTAAGAGAGGTTAAAAAGGCACTGTGCATCTGCCCAAAATACCTGCTGAGAGGTGCAGAAGTCTCACACACAGTTATAGGAATCGTTTGATTGTTGTGATTGCCTCAAAAGGTTGTGCAACAAAATATTAAATTAAGGGCACCATCATTTTTGTCCAGGCCTGTTTCATGAGTTTATTTTTTTAAATAATTCTGTTGAAGCATTGTTTGAAAAGCAATGTCTGACTTTCATATGTTCATTTTTGTAGAATTTTTATTCATTATTACCTTTGTCAGATTCAAATTACTTCTGTTACCATTGTGGGTTTTTCTTTCACTAACCGAGGGGTACCAACTATTTTGTCCACGTGTGTATATACAAATAAACATGAAATACATATACATATATATACATGAAATACATATACACATATACATATATATACACACATATACATATATACACATATATATATATATACATATATATGTATGTATGTATGTACGTATGTATGGTTGTATGTATGTATGTGTATATGCATATATACACACACAGCTTAAAAATAAGACAGACGGCACTGTATCCATTAATGGGTGAGAAAGACATACGAGTTCTACAGAACCTAAGAGAGGTTAAAAAGGCACTGTGTGTGGACAATTTGCACAATATGAGCATATCTGCATTTTATAGACTTTCTTTTTTCAATAATCTCACTTGACGTATCATTGGAGATGCAGCTTCATCTTTAGGTCTGCTTAAAGAGGAGCAAAACGACAGGGTCTTCCAGGTGAAATACTATATTGTCTTCCCATAGCATCTGAAACAGGATGTGTCTTCTTTTAGTCTTGTCTCATCTGTCTGCAGTTGTCTTGCCAACAGTATGGTAAATGTATGGATGACTTAATGCATGTAATTAAGTTCTGTCATTTCTTATGTTTCCATACTGCAGTGTACACACTTATGAGCCTAGACTGGCACTCATTTGACAGACATCAGGGGCGACAGCAGCACAGTAGCATATGGTAACAGACTGCTAAACTGCAAAAAGTTGACATTAGTGCAAACAAGTCAGCCAAGCGTGGAACCGTGTGCACCTGAGGGGCCTAAGATATAGACTGTCAGCAGAGAGTGGGCTAATAACACATACTGTGAGACCTACAGTAGCAAAGAGAGGTGAAGAGAGCCTGATTAGATATAAGAGTTGGTGCTGAGCTTGATGAAACTGTTGACAATGTGCAAGGGCTAGTAATGGACACATTATGACAAATATAAAGATATGTTTAAGGGTAGCTGAATCTCTAAGGAAATTTGCACTCTGCTGTGAGCATTTTGCTGCATAATACGAAACAGAAAATTTAAAAAAAATGAAGACAAATATGCAATGTCTAAAAAGTGACATTAACACACACATCCAAAACCTGATTACATCTCCCACTGTTGTATCTAGACTGAGGTTTGACTTGTTTCCTCTCAGACAATATGGACTGTCATCCATCCCTTTTCCTTGCGTAATATTTATGCATAAAGCAACAGTAAATACTTCATATGGCTTGTTTCTCATCCCTGAGCATGCTGACAATACATTTCTAAAACATTACAAAAGAAGCACTCTGCTTCTTCATTTGCATGTGTGGATTTTTCTTGATATCTCAGACAATTGTGCTTCTACAAATACACAAAAAATGGATTTTACACACAAAAAAGATCAGGGCAAACTAGATTTGGAATGGCTTTCATGTTCTTTATTCAAATAAATATCCAAGATGCTTGTGCGACTCTACAGGACACAAAGACAAACTGCCTAAATAAGTTGTCCACTGAGCTTCAAAATAATAGAATTTTAGAAGTTATATTTAGGTATGTAAACAGAACTTTGTAATTTAGGTATGGTAAAAATAGAAGCTTAATAATTTCTCGTACTTTTTTTTAGGAATAATCTGTTAGTTCATGTTTTCATATACATACATACATACATACATACAAATATACAGAAAATCAGCACATTTGCCTTCTTTTTGACAAGTCCCCACAAAAATGTTGTTTCCAAAATTTTAACGTCTAATACTCACTTACCCTAGGGGTTTGGGTATGTGATCCTTATATATTGAGGCCACGTTTTGTTTTACTAACTAGTTTTTTTTTAATTTTTGCAAACATACGATCTCCATACTAACTACAGGGGCTGGGGCTTAGTGGGAGCGGACATATAAATGACACAAGCTTATTTTTGAAAATAAATAAATACATAGCAACTCATTAAGCTTCAAATTCATAAAACAAATATGCATATAAAACTGGCTGAGCAGGAGGGCAGCAAATTTCTAGGGGTAGATTTAAAAGCTTTTGTTAAAAAAAAGCAGTGTGTAAGTATGTTTGTCACTGCAAAGACATCTACTGGGGTTAGCGGAACCAAAAGGAACTTAAACTGTACGGCATCAAATACACTATTGTCAAAGTCAAAGTTCACTTCATTGTCAATCTGCTATTTATGCCAGACATACAATCTAATTGAAATATAGATCCTCTCAGACCTACTATACAGTTTCAACACACATATCTCAAAACACTCAAGACATCAACACCACAGGTATGATCTAATTCAGTGGTCCTTCCCTCTTTGAACAGAAAAATGTCTGTGAAAGCAAAGACAAAAACTCAAAATTAAACTTGAAGTGTTTGTCCATAATGACCATTGTTACAGGAGTAAAAATGGAGAAGCTTGCAAACCTGTCGATACCCTCCCAACTGTGAGATAGGGGAGTGGCAACATCATGTAGCTTTGATGTTTTGCTTTAGAAGGGACTGGTGCACTTCACATAATAGGTGGCATCTAAGCAGAAAGGACCTTCTATAGAAATGTTGAATCAACATCAGAAGATATCACTTAGGAAGTTAAAGTTTGGGCATTAATTGGTCTTCCAAATGGACAAAGACCCAAATCATTCCACCAAATTTGTTACAATTAGTTTAAAATTAATGTTTTGGAGAGGCCATCACAAATCATATCATATCTGGTTTGAACTCTAACCTGGAATCTCAAAGGTCAAAAATGCTCATAAAAAAAATATATATATTTTCCGAAAATCAAGTACCACACAAAGACAGATAGACTACAAGACACTAATACATATCAATAAACAAAAAAGAAATGCCAATCATCTCTATGGGAAATTGTCCAGTGGGGTAAATAATCCAGACAGCAGTACAACATCCTGCATAAGAAAACATAAATATTTATGCATTTACTTTATTTTCAACCAAATGTTCGGTATTGGATAAATTTGCTGTTGTCTACCTCTAAACCCAACATACCCCCCGAACCTAGGCAACCCCTATTTAAGCACCAAGTTTGCTCTCATCGATCAAATCATGGCACACAAAGTACAGAAGTTTGAGACCAGTACTGGAGAGATTACAGCAGTTTTCAGCTTTAACCCTGTGAGATTCTCAGCATGTCATTGTAGTGTATAGGCATTTGTGTCTCTTTCAGTGTGTGTAGAGAAAATTCACAGTGGGTCACTGATATCCTCAACACTCCTCACAAAACTCAATTTCCCTCTGGAGCATCCACAGCCAAGCACTTTTAACCTCTGCAAACATGCTGTAAAGGAGGAGACTTGCCAAATATTACAGCAGGATGAAAGAGCCTTTATGTGTGACTGTGTAGCCTGTGTCAGCATGTATTATTAATTGATACAAACACACAAGGAAGATGTGCACAAACACTAAAACACAGAGAAAAAGGCTGTTCTGTTACAGCTGTCAGACAGTGAGTATGCTGCTGCACATGATGACGATATCGCTAAAGACTGCAGCATTCTTCTGCCGGTATGTGTGTATGTATGTGTTTGTGTGTCTGTGCGTGTTTGTATGGGTATATTGGCCGTAGAAGAGTGTTCCCAGTGAGAGAGTGAAGAGGTATCCACCACCCTCTGCCTGGGGCCTTCTGGCAAAGAGACTAAACAAGACCTTCCCACTGGGAAACACATAAACAGCCTGCAGCTGCAAATGACCTAGTACCCACCCCTCACTTCTTCAGACAATCGCAAACACACACTCAATCATGCACAAACACACAAAGACATAGCCTTTCTAATGGTCTAAATTGTTACTTTCAAGAGAAAATAATTATATAAAAAGTCAATTATGATGCCTGAGCTACTAAACTTTACAGTTAAAGATATCCTTCTCCCATTTTTTAATGGCCCCTCTTCTTTTGTTCTTTCGTTCCTCACATCTGAACTACAAACTCAAACTTAAATATGTGTGTGTGTGTGTTGGTGAAATGTTTAAGAACACCTCTCTCATTCAATGGTTTTCTTTATGTTTACGACAATTTACATTGTACATAGATTCTCACTGAAGGCATCAAAACAGTGAATGAACACGAGAATTAGTAGCCCCAAACAAAAAATTTGGGTTTTTAAAAACCTTAAAATAGCCCCCCCCTTTGCGTGATGAATGAAAATTTAAACCTTGGCTGCACTCAATGAACCTTGGGGTGTTCTTTCAAGAGTCTTTTAAATCATTTAGCTGACATGAAGTCATTTGAGAGAATGCCCAAAAGAGCAAAGCAGTAAACCAAAATATTTTGTTATTTCACAATTTTTCAAATTTTAAAAACTTTTTCGGTCTGTGTGTGGGTGTGTGTCGTGTGTATTATATATATATATATATAACATATGTTACACACACACACACCACAACTTTTTTTCAATACAAAAATGCAATTTTGGTCTGAGTGATTGTTTTTTCAGAAAATGGCATTTTTTAGATTTGTATATCCATTAATGTTTATTCGTACTAATTAGTTAAAAATTATTTAAATAATCAATTAATCATGAATATTGTTTAATTTGATTCACCCTCCCCTTTTCCAAAAGCAAATGTCTTTGATTATTTGTTTAGAATGGTTTTTTCCCCAATTTTGACACCTAGAAAGTTATTCTTTTCCATCCGCTCTCAATGAAGAAATTGAAAATATAGATAAAGAAAAGTTTTTCCTTTTTCTTTTACATGTTTGCAATTGCATTTCCATACAGATTTCTATGCAAAACCCCAAAGTCTTATCAGAAGTGGCAAGTTCATACTAATTTCATACTACGCATAGACATTAATACATAGACGCCTCTTTGACTGGGTTGGCCCGCTGCTGAGACGTAACCGTGTGTCCGCCATATTGCTGGAGGCAAGGCAAGGCTGTGAACTAATACCAATAAAGGGACTTTATTTCATAAAGCAGATTTTAACAGAGATTTACGTTTATGCCTCATCTAATTTATTCACACACACACTTATGTTCATAGGTACGACGGACAATTAGGGCCAGGCTAAGAGAATTTTTTTTTAAATTACAAGAATAAAGTCCGAATATTTATGAGAACTCTTACAAAAAAAAGCGCAGCTCTCAGTGATTTGGTTTGGACACCTAAACTGTTCGAACTATTCCATGCCAAACATATAAGAGGCATTTTGGCTCTACAATTTGACTCCACAAAAATGGCGGCGACGTCAGAACGGCGTATTAATATCTATGCCTCTACGAACAACTGTAGCAGCTTCGCAGGTAGGAAGGAGTGGCAGCTTTTATTTTGCCATGGCCATGCACCACGATCAATTACATGTAGCGGAAACCCTGTATTATACTGATAGCCACGAACCAAAAGACAAAAGTTACAGACACAATGATTAAAAAACCAGGTAACACAATATTTATCTACTGCAAACTGCCCTTCTCATTCATCAACGTCTTTTGAAACAACACACAAATACAGGCCCCTTGCCAAGAGAAACTCAATGAGACTACAATCGATACACTGCTACAAGGTGTGCACACACAACACAGATAGGGGATGATGTACGATTACCTGGAGCACATAATGATCAGCTGTATTCTCATGCAGTATGCACCGTCTCACTCCAACTTACAACATGTACATATGCATATATAACGCAAAAGGCACTTAATATGCAAATATATCTTTTTTCAACCTGGAGATCCCTTTATTGTTAGTCTGGCAGAAAGTGCAAGGGTTGACAGATCTCTAGATATCAAGTTTGGACGCCAGTTGATGAAATTTCATATACGGCAGCAGCAGTGCTGTTAGGACAGGGAATACCACCACAAAATAATGTTTTCTCTGCCTCTGATCAATTTTTAATTTGGCCCATGCAGCCGAGCCCTTGGCGGCTTGGCCCCAGTAATTATGGTGGGTTATTGACAGCTGCCTTCCCGGGGGAGACTATTTAAAAGAGGTTTAACCTGAGAGCAAGTCCAGACCCCACAGCTGCCTTTGAACGTGTCAACTGCATTGATCTGTGCTGAGACCTTACCACCTGGAGGTGTGTGCGTGGTCTTCGGTGTGTGTTGCTCGCAGGGCTACTGTTACAAGGCCATGGCAAGGCGGAGCATCTTACAGGCTCTAACGGACACACATTCACTCATATTAAAACTGTCCTCTCGCTAAAGCTGCCTGGCTGGCAGAATGATACCTTGCTAGCCTCTGCAGCCACCTGGTGCCCTGAGCATGCACAGAACATACGACAGTATCTCATGGTTACACAAGGAATTAAACACATATACATACAGGTTAAATATGAGATCAGTGGGAAAAAGTGAAAAGTGTTTTCATTTAAGAGATAAAGTACAGAGAAAGATTACCTCCAAACAAACACTATGACACAACACAAACAGAGAGTGTGCAGCTGATATTGAAGACGACATCATTTGGCCAAAGAGGAAAGAAAGAAAAAAAGGAGGAGGGAGCTGACAGAAATTAGTGGGATTTCTGTGTTTGAGTTTGTCTGCCTCACTGCCCCCTTTCAGCCTCCCATTGAAATTCTGGGAAGATAGAAACCCCAAGGCTTTTGACACACTTCTGAAAACACCACACCCCCCTTTCTTCCCAATGGGTCTCCAGCATCTAGCCTGACTCACTATCAAGAGAGTGGCAGAGAGTGCTTGAGTGAGATAGAAGAGACGAGAGGGTGGCAGCAGCCATAGATCCGTTTTTCTATAAGTGACTTCCAAATTAAGTTATTTATATAGACAGCATACAAAACCTTCCAAAATTATTTCTAGACCTAGAACTTTTTTGCGTTTTGCCACATCAAAGCCACAAATGTTGACGTATGTGAAGGAGATTTTACGTGATAGACCAAAATAAAGTTGTGCATAAATGTGAAAGTTCAAAGAAAATGATAA
Organism: Crenichthys baileyi; assembly: GCA_036173005.1. Taxonomy (NCBI): domain Eukaryota; kingdom Metazoa; phylum Chordata; class Actinopteri; order Cyprinodontiformes; family Goodeidae; genus Crenichthys; species Crenichthys baileyi. The sequence continues at coordinate 219,507 of JAHHUM010000678.1, read as the reverse complement.
ATGGTTTAAAGGATGTTCTACTAATAGAACACTTCATATGGTGTGCAGCTGTATTTAGTTCTAATGTCTTATAACTGAACTTTGAATAGAGTGTCTATGAACTTTCAGTATGATACTGCCACCAATATGTTTTAACACGGAGATGGTGAATTCAGAGTGTTAGTTTTCTCCACAGAGTAGCGTTTGGCGTCTAGGCCAAAAAGTTCAATTTTGGTCTATTCTGAGTAAGGTACTTTCTTCCACATGTTTGCTGTGCCCCTACATAGCTTGCGGCAAACTTTAAACAGGACCTCTTATGGCTGTCTTTCAACAATGATTTTCTTATTTCCACTCAGAATCTCCTACCTGAGCTACGGATCTCAGCAGCTCCTCCAGAGTTACCATTTGACACTTTCCCACCCTCAGATTAAGTCTTTCCCTGCCTGTTTAGGTAGATGGACATGTTTTGATAAGTTTGCCGTTGTGCCATAATCTTTCCGTGTTCAAGGGTTAAATTGAACCGTGCCCTGTGAGATGGTTAATGATAGATATTGTTTCATAACGCTGCTTAAAACTTCTCCACAACTTTATACCTGATCTATGTGGTGTTACCTGACCTTCAGAATGGCGTCTGTTTACTAATGTTCTCTAACAAACCTCTACAGTCCTAATAAAGCAGCTGTACTTAAAGTGAGGTTAAATTACAAACAGATGGATATATTTATGAATTGGATGACACTTAAAGGCAGTTAGTTGCATTAGATGTTATTTAGAGGCATCTGTGTAACAGGTGGTTGAAAATCAAAGCATTCCTTCCACCTCTTAATTATGCACTACTTTGTGTTAGTCTAACACATAAAATCCAGATAAAACAATGAAGTCATTGTTTGTAATGTCAACAAAACAATATGAAAAAGTACAAACGGTATTATTGTAGTGAAAAACAGACTAAATCCAAACAATTTTAATCACTCCTGATGATTAGAAAAGGCAAGCAGCTGGATCTCTATTGTTCCAAATTATACAAGTGTTATGAGATTATTTTCCGAATTCAGGACATATTTTAAGAAGGTTTCCCTAAGTGTGCACTAAAGAAATAAAAGAAAAACAAATTGAAAAAAAACTGAATCCAAAAAGTTAAAGTGGGATGTCAAGTAAGGTAAAAACTAGGGTGCACTAAAGGTATTGTAAAAGAGATAAGCAAAGACCACAATACAATAAACATGGGTCCTTCAGTGTGGATGCAAACTAACTCTTGTTGAGGCTCTTATTGGCTACATCAGCAATGACTGCAACTAATGAACCTGCCTTTTAATATTCAATACTCCCTCCTTGCTCAATTATTTCAACTGTAACCTCACCATCTCCGCACCCCACCATGCATCACCCCCTCTGAAACCCCACTGCATGCACCCTCCTCATCCACCATCTCAGTCTCAGGATGCAGAGCACTGACAGGGCCAGAAGGTAATGATACAGCTGCCATGATGCAACAAGCAGACCTGTCGACTGTCAGGAATTGAAATCATGAAGGAATAAGCTGTCATTAAGAGGCCCTTTCCCAGTAGTGGAGCTGTCAGATGGCTGCCTTCTGCCTACTCTCCCTCAATACTCCCGTCTCTCCTCTGCCAGTCCCACCCCACATTTGCAGTCACTCCCTCATCCTTCTCTCATTTCTCTCTTCCCAAATCAATCCTTTCTGTACTCTTCTCCTCCTTTCCTCCGCTGTCCTCGTCCAGCCAATCATAATCCCATCTCCTGCACCCAATACACCCCCGCTTCCCATCTCAAATTCCTTTCTCTTTCCATCCATACTTTGGTTGTTGCTGGAGCAGCATCCTCTCCTTCCTCTCAGCTGTCATTTTAGGTTTTGGGAGTTACAGCTCTTCCATGTGCACACACACACGCACGAAAAGACAACATGCAAGAGGCCAGCAAAGACAGCAAAAAAAAAAAAAATTCCTCTAACTTAGTATTACTGAAGACACTCTGCCAAATGTCAGAAGCACAACCTTCCCCTGATGTGACGCGTGTCTATGTGTGTATGTTTTCTCGATCAGTACATGTTCATGTGTATACACTGTAAAAATTGTATCATATATATTTCTTTAATCACATTAACACGTGGTCACTGCACTGCAACATGCTAAGGAGAGCAGGTGATATTTTCTTAATGCTAATTCTCTATATGCGTGTGTGGGAATGCATCTGTGTTGTATTGCTGCAGTGTAGGGGTCTGATTAAAAGTCAATCAGGTCTGTTTGTTTTTCAGTTTTTCCCAAGAATCATCAGATTGGCAGATAGAGCACCATTGCAAAACATCAAAGGCTGACTGAGATTTCCAGGAAACTGTCAAAAACTTTCAGTGTGGTGCAGGTGCAACTCCTTGCAGGACTGCACATATACAGTTAAACATTTTCTGAGCCAAATTAACTGTTAGGTCTCTGTGCTTGTGTGTTTTGAAAAGCCAAAAGCTCCAGCTTTCCCTGATCGGTCTCCATGTGACATTTTGCTTCAGGCTTTGGATTTCCAATCAGCTGCTCATAAGTTCACAAGCTGCACTTGTACAAAGGTACAAAGTGTTATTGAAAAATAGATTTGTAAAATGAAACTAAATCTAAACAAAATTAAAGTGTAGCAAAAATATCATTTGACCCCATATCAATATTTTTAATTAAGACTACCAATAGTAAGAAAGGTGCAGTGGTTTATATCTCCATAGTTTGTGGTTTGTGGTTTAAATGCAATCTTTATTATCGCTCTATTTATGCAGGTTAAGAGAAAAGTGCAGTATACCTGCAGCAAAAGTCAGTATTCAAGTCATTTCTAAGATGTAAATGTCAGTAATGATGTGGTATGATTTTTGTACTCTTGTGGTTTTATGAAGTTAGGGCTTTGTTGACTTGCCAGCCATGAACAATAACATAACAAACAGCGCCCTGCACAACTGTTGACAACCATAGTATGAATATGTTAAAAAATATTGTTTAAAACGTATTGCAGTGAGGGATTTATTCAGTGAGGAAACAAAATCGCACTATAAAAAATAATTGTTTTCAATTTAATTGCCGGTGCCAGTACCTTGTAGAACCTCCTTTAGTTGACAGGACACACCTTTTTTTCATCTCTAACACTTCAAGGTTGGAGCATAAAGAGATAGGGATCTTTGACCACAATTTGGGAAAGCTCAGATTAAGATATAACTTTGTAAGCTTCTAACAGGGTAATTCACATTTCAGTTAAATAAATACACACCTCTAGATTATGGCAACATCTTAAACATACTGCTTCCTTTGTGTGACACTTGGAAAAGATCAAAAGAAATCAGCCAAAATATCAGCACAATTGTGGACCTCAACAGCTCTGGGTCTTTGAGTATGTCCAGATGCCTGAAGGTGCCATATAAATCTGTTCAAACAATTACATAGAAGTCTGAATGTTCAATGATTATACAGTACAGGAATCAAAGCTGCTGTGACCCATAATTTAACGTGCTTTGGTGTAAAATTTCTGTTTGAACCACAAACAAAAATCTAAAGAACTTGTAATACTGCAGGTTGAAACTGGTAAGAGAGTGTCATTGTCCACAATGACATGAGTTTTGTATTGACATGGGCTAGAAAGCCACTCATGGAGGAAGAAGCCACCACTTCAAAAGGAACATATAAAGCCAGATTACAGTATGCAGATCCACTCAGGGACAAAGACATAAAACTTTGGAAACATGTCCTGTGGTCTGAAAGAACTAAAATGTGTTTGGCCACAATGACCATTATTACTTTTTCAGGAAGAAATGGAGACTTACAAGCCTGAGACCCCATCCCAACTATGGAGTACAGGGATAGCAGCAACATGTGAGAAGCTTATTTACAGATATCAAAAACATGTAGCATTTCTAAGTAATTCTGTCAAAAAATGAAGGAAATATGAGTAAACTTCTTATTATATTGTTAATCTGATATTTAGCAAATAGAAATAATTTCAGTAATCCTAACTGACCTAAAAAGGCAAAGTTTAGTGTGAGAAAAAAAATTAAGCATAATTTCATAGTGTAAAATATTCTAGTTTCCCTGCCCTTCTTCCCCACTCCGATGCTCCCTCCCCAACCTTCGGGTCGGGTGGGCCCCCCCCCTTCCCTTTTTATCTTCTTAGTCGTGTCTGTCTGTACAGTTGGGGAACACCTGGCTTATTTGCCGTGCCTTGCAAAAGATCGCTTCTTCTAGCAACGCCACTCTTCACATCACACCCGGCTGACCCACTCACCACCACCCTCCGGTCGCATGTCTTGTTCATACCTTGCAACACACAGCCAGAGCCAGCACTGCCAACCTGAGTGGGCGAACTTGGTTTGTTCTCCCGTCCCCCATCGGACCCACACTTTTGTGTTTCGCTCTGCTGGCCAGCGCTCTGTTTCTGGTGACTCCCTCTTCTGCCCTCGCACCCTCTCTCTGTTCTCCCCCGTGTAGCACGTCCCTGTCCTCACCCCCTGACACGTCCAACCTATGTTTTCTCATTTAATTATTTCGCATGCTCTTCGCCCTCCCCCACGTGCGGTATATCCAAATCGTCGTCCTTCTCAAACTGGTGCTTAGCAGCTTACGCGACCGGGATACTCAGCGGTATGGCGCGTCCTGATCTCGTTCTCTTTTCACACCTCTTACACCTAAACAACACACACTCTGACTCTCCCCTGTCAACTCCCCCCACGAGCCCGACGTAGCTTGTTCCTAACCTGACACCCTTTCCCTCGCCGTCCCGTCGTATTCCCCCTGTCCCTTTATGTCTCGTCTGCCTTCCTCTACTCTCCCCCCACGCTCTACCTTTTCACTCCTCCTCCCTCTTCCTTTCTTCTGTGTCCTATTACGTGACCCCGTGACTCTCCAGCTTCGCGTCGATGCACTCCTCGGCGTAGCGTGCCTCACACCGCCACAACAGCAGCACTTGTTTCCGCGGAGAGGACCGCTCTCTCACTCACTACTTCTGTTGACCCTTCCCTCGCCGCCTCCGTACCACTGAGACATCACCCCACCTCTTTGTGCGGAGTTGATCATGCGCACGCACATCAGCTCTGCGACCCTCTGAACACTTAGGTTCTTTCGCTCCCCCTGTGCCTCTTCCTTTACTTGTGACCTGCAATTCCTATACACCCACACCTCATCATATTCCTCTGCTCCAACTCTTCAAACTCGTCACCTGTCCTCTCCACGCCTTCTTTCTCACACCTCCTGGCCCCTCCTGCCCTAGCCAGTACAGCTGCACTTTCCCTCGCACTTCCTCCTCTCACACTTCCTGGCCCCGTCTGGCCTTCCCCATCTTTTCGCTTTCTGTGCCTTGTTCTCCCGCTCAACCGTTCTCTACGACTCAACGACTACTCTCGCACACACACCAGGACCTCCTTTAACCTCCCCCCTCCCACACGAGTCCTCCTCACTCTCCTCCCACACTCTCATACTGACTCCCCCCTCCTCCGCTACCCCTTGCTTTTCCCTTGCTTCTGCGTCGTGACCTCGCTCATTCCTTGCCCATCTCCCAACTGCTTCTCGCTCCCCCTTTTCCTGATCGTGCCTACCGGCGTTCTCCCCCTGCACGCTCTGCGCCTCTCGGTCCTTTCGCTCTCACCACTCGCTTCGATCCCGCCCCTCCCAGCACTCTTCGTAGTTCCCGTTTCACATGTTGTCCTTCCGCCTAGCCTGTTTTGTCTTCGCTCCTCTCCTCGTTACTGACTGTGATAATAACCGGGCTTATCTGACTGCCGTTGGCACGGGTTGGCTGGTCTCTGATATTCCCGGTACTTTTTCTCATTGACCGGGCGGACAACTTTCCCATTGCCCTCCAGCGCTTAATATCTTACCCTCCCACCTCACACTGTACACACAACCCGCGTTAAACTGACTTACCATGCCGGACAGCATTACCTACTATTACCCCCGCATTGTGAAGGGATGCAAGGAACATCCCGTACACCACCACGCAAAATTTGAGGCTCCACACTAAGCAACCCTTCATATCACTTACAAACCTCACAAGTATTAAGAATTCAATGTCTTGTGGAATAAGTGCCACCCAACAAACACACTCATAGCAGCTCGTAGAGCCACTGTAAGCGAATTAGCCCTTTTAAATTAATGTCCTATTAAATTAGGGACAAGAAACGATCTTCATCCGAAATGATTTATAATGGATTAACTACCACAATATAAACACACAAAAAGCATTTGTATTTATCCCACACCACCACACTGAGGACCCTCCTGCCAGGCACCTTCTTTTCGTAGCTAATGAAGGGGACCGTCTATGTAGAGTTTATCCGGCAGGCTCGCAGGTTAGCTCACTGGTGTAGATCTGATGCACGTGCCCACGGGACCACAGCTGTAACACAGAACACAGTCACTCAGCACCAATGAGCCTGTGAGAATCAGCCTAACGAGCAACGCTTGTATGGCCGGTTAGCACAAGGCCTACTAGGGCACTGTAAGGTAGATAACACTTTACTGGGTTCATCGTCACGTAGCATCCAGACCTTATCGATGAGGGAGACATACACTCACACCGGAGCTATGATATGCTTTGACAGAAACAACAGGTTCATTACTGGCTTATCCGTCCAAAAAACAAACTCCTTAACACGGGCGAATGATATTTTGATGTCCATAAACCATCATAGAAGTTTATATATGTAAGGGTAACGGCCTGGAATCAGGTGTCTTATTATCCACTATAGGTGTGGACACCTCTTCGGGTAAATCAGGAAGTCTAAAAAAGCGTGCGCGATTATAACGATTCTCTCTCGCCTGCAACAGAGCACGACATGATGCTGACCAGAGACGCCGAGTGACTCTATTCCAGATAAAGTGTAAATCACCCAACACGCTTACCATGTGTACAGGCGACCCCCTACGTATACGATCACGGCAAGTTAGACATGCTGAGAGGAGGAAAAATCTATCAAATGAAATCATTGTTTTAAATAAAAAAATCACCAGTGGCACAACTGGTGCGTCTAACAATCTCTTTAAAAATGTAACTAAAGCATTTATTTCATTTACTTTACTTTTTGTAAGTAAAGCAAAAGTTTTATGAACATCTAATTAGTAATCTATGACTTGCTGTTTCCATGGGTTATGAATATGATGTATGATGACCCATTTTTAAAAATCTCCAAAACTGTCTGTCAGAGAGCTGGTGTCTTGGAGTTACCGCGTCAACAACAGGGCCTCTATATGAACTGGTTGTTTAGGAGGGATGCCAGCAAAAAGCCTTTTCTATTCTACCATCATAAATGTAAACATGTGGTCTTAACTCTTCTATGACTTTAACTGGAACTGTGAGGTTTGATCAGGTTGAGTAGGTCTGCTTTAAAACCAATATGTCAGAAAGCACATCGTGTCCACTGTTAAGTAAGGTGGTGGATCTGTGAAGTTGTGAGCCTGTTTCTCTTTCAGAAGCCATCGGAGACTGGGAAGACCTCAGAAATACACTTTAAATTAAAAAAAATCCGGTGGATTCTATCATGAAAGCTAATACTGATTGTCATTGGTTTTCGATAGCATAAGTATTCTAAACAATAAAGAAATGGTTCACCAGACAACAAAATGACAACAATAGATCCCTCTCTCTGCATGCACCAACCTTGTAAAATATCATATAAGCAAATGGGAGGTATACAAATTACCGACTGCACAAGTACCAACACTGACGAGTGTATGAGTGTATATGTCAGCCTGTGCTTCACTGACGTCCCTGGCTTTTTTGCATCCCTCTCAACTATGCTTGGAAGAATCTCTAAGGAGACACTGTCCATAAAAGCTATGGGTGGCAGCTGCAAGAACTTAATCCAAACAGACAAAGAGGGCCAAGTGGGGGAGAAAATCTTACCCTTTATTCTCCTGTGCTCCTTCATTCCCTCTCCTTATACTTGGCTGTGGTTAATCTTCTTAAAATCTGCGGTCACAAGTTCAATGCTACGCAGGTGGACGGACCTACCACTAACATGCTAAAATACACCCATGCACACTCTCAGTATACGTGCAGGCGGGTGGGCAGCAGAAAAGCATAGGAGAGCAATTTTCCACTGGAATAATGAGATAAATAGGCCAAGCAGATAAACCAGTTAAAGTGTATGGGGGCTAATGAAAGGCGCTGACTCCGGCTAGGTGATTTATAGACACTGTTAGTGTTCGAGCTAACTCTGGCATGCTTCTAAACACCAGCGCTTCCCAACGTCGCTATAAAACCGGTTCTGAAAAATGATTACCACTTTTATAAACAGAAATAGAGTTGGCCTGAAGAGGTAAAAAGAGGGCAGAAAAGAAAGAGACAAACAAGCCTCTGACAACAAATAAAAAGGGATCAAGACTGTGCACTGAGCCTGGATGAGCTGGGCAAAGAATACCTCCACAATGGCAGAGTGGAAAGTCGCCTTCAGCCCAACTGAATGCAAAACAGATTAAGCATCAGCATGCTGTGCCTCTTTGAAATGACACATAACAATCCAGTTTTAATTTCTGGAGGAGACACGTTAGCACAAAGAATGTGTGCAGATGTAAAAGAGAGAAAACGAAAGAAATTGAGGAGGACAGAATAGGAAAAAACTGATGGAGAATTAGGAATGCTGTCTTCTCAAAATCCACATATTTTATTTTTTATTTTTATATACAACACCTAATATCATTGGCACACTCTGAAGCCTGATCATTTATAGTGTGTATTAATACCACATGTTCTTTTTCATATTTTGTGCTATTGCAACTACAAACTTCAGTATATTTATTGGGATTTTATGTGACAGACCAACAGATAGTAGGTGCATCATTATGAAAATGGAAGGTTTTCAAACCTTGACAAAGACCTTAAACATAAAGCCAGAGCTACAAAGAACAAAGATAGATCAATGCACATTCATGAGTTAGGGTGGCCTAGTCAAAGTGTAGTCTTTGATCCAATTAAGAATCTGAAGCAAAGAAGACAGAGCAAAAATGACAGTCTCTAAAGGTGAAGGGCTGGTAAAAGGAATATAGTAAAATAGTTGCAGGGTCAACTGCAGTGAAATTTGTTTCCACAAAGTACTGGCTTTGGGATTCTCAACATGAATGCACATTTTATAGGACTTTCCCAAAACCATTGCTACACCCTGACTCAAAGGCCACATTTACTTCAGTTATGCACAACTTTTATTGGTCTATGATGTAACACCACAGTAAAACAAACAGAAGATTGTGGTTGCAACATGGGAAAATATTGAAAAGTTCAAGGCATGTGAATAGTTTTGCAAGGCACTGTATGACCATTTTCATAATTCTCTTTTTATTTTCAAAGTACTTACAGGGAGAAATGCTTTAGTCATGTTGCACTTTTTCTCCAAGAGCTCGTAAACATACTGAGTGATGATCTGAAAAAGAAAAACAACAGAAAAGGCACTGAGTCAGACACCACAATAACACTGTCTGATGAAGTTAATATTCTTTCTTGCGATAAAAATTCATTTGTCAAAGACAAACAAACTGTGTACACATGTGAACAAGCAACCAGCATTCATTGTCATGTTTACCACCAAGATATAAAAACAATGCTGCTCACAACCCCCATTAGCCTGCTAGTGCTTGTGTGAGCATGAACAACTTAAAAGTATGGGTTTAAAATGTGTGTGTGTATGTGTGTGTGTGTGTGTATGAACATCATAGTACAGTCAGAGTGTTGAAGTTGAAGTGCCAGGAGAGGAAATCTCCTGTACATGCGAAGGGCTGATGTAAGTTGTGTTTATCCCTGCAGCCACAGAAATAAAGAACCTTGTATACAAAGTCATTCCTACCCCAGGCCAAGCCTTTCATGGTTCAGTGACATTAGCAACGTTCTTTTCCCTTTTCCCTGTTTTTTCTTTCCTTCTTTTCGTCCTCCCCCCCACGCCCCGTATCCTGCTCAGCTGAGAACAGACAGGAGCATTTTGTGGAACAGATTTTAATTCTTGATCAGGTGTGACAGACAAAGAAGGAGAACTAAAGACTGAGAACAGATGACAGCAAACACAACCAGCAGCTATATGATGCAGCGCAGCAATTGATGATGTTTTCCCCAGCGGTGAGACGGGCCATGTGTCCTGTCTGTGTCGTAACAACACTGTGTTGAGTGGATGCACCACGGGGATAGCTGAGAAGCCTGGTGTCATGCTGTGCTGAGAAGTCTTACTTCTGTGCTGGTTGGAAACATCAGCCTTACTAAATCCGGAAACCAAAGGCCGGCTGTGGCGCCACAGTCACAAAGCGTGTCGGTGTTCCTGTCATGCAGAAATGACTGACTCTGAACACAAACAAGGATCTACCAAAGACTATTGTGCCTCAAAACACAAGAGATGAGGATCAGATGTCAAAGTGTGGAATAAGGAGAACGTCACTTTGAGTTAACTATGATGACAGATTGCCTTACAGATGCACTCTTTTCTTTTTAACGTTTTCACATCTTAAGTTGAATCCACAAACTTAATGTATTTGGTTACATACATTTTAAGTGGAAAGAAACTAATAAATTGTTTTCTTTTTTTTCTTTACACACAAAGGTCTCAAAAGCGTGAGTGCATTTGTATTCAGCCCCCTTTACTTTGGTACTCCTAAATAAGATTCAAAAGCCCTCAGATATTTAGACCAAGGAATTATCCAGACAGATCAAGGATAAGGTGGGAGAGATGTTTAAAGAATGATTCGTTAATAAAACAATATCCAAGGCTTTGAACACACGCATAGCCCTGTTCAATACATCATATGGCACAACTCCAAACCTTTGAGGACATTCCCTAAATTGACAGGCCAGGTGAGGAGAACAATTATCAAAGAAGCAGCCAAGAAGTCCGTGTTAACTCTGAAGGAGCTGCAGAGATCCAAACCTCAAATACAAGAACTTTGTGAGTAGCACTGCAAAAATATGTGCCTTAAAGAAGACAAGAAGAAGGCCACTTGTTTGCAGTTTGCCTCAAGCAAAGTAGAGGAGACAGGAAATATGGTCAGAAGAGACCAAAATGAGACTAAAAGCACACACTGCACATCGCGCCAAACACAAAATCCAATAGTGAATGGAGGTGCCATCACCATGCTTTGGGGGTGCTTTTTCTTCAGCAGGCACAAGGAAGCTTATCAGAGTTGATGGAAACATAGATGGACCTCAATACAGGGAAATCATGGAAGAAAACCTGTTAGAAGCTGCAAAGTATTTAAGACTGAGCAGAGTTTCACCTTCATGCAGAATCACAGACTTAAACAAGCAGTCAGAATTACAGTGGAATGCTTGAAATTAAAGTGTATTCGTGTGCTAGAAGGACCCAGTCCAAATGCAATTACAGATCTGTAGCAATTCTTGAAGAAAACTATTCATAAAGGTTCTCTATCTATTCTGACTAAGCTTCAGTAACTGATGTAAAGGGTGGTTCTATAAAGCATAGATTCAGAGGGTTATCTCCAGCGGTCATTAAGGCGGGCTACACCCTGGACAGTTCACCAGTTCATCACAGGGCAACACAGAGAGACACAGGAACAAACAGCCACGCAGGTACACAGTCATACCTCAGGACAATTTAGAGACCAATTAACCTAACAGTCATGTTTTTGGACTATGGGAGAAACCCAGGACCTTCTTACTACAAGGCAACATTGCTACCATCTACCCCACCATGCAGTCCTAATTTAGAATATAATTATGTAATGACAAAGAAAAACTTTATAAACCTGCATCCACAAGGAAATGTTTAGATAAAATCAATCAAAAAGTAATAGAAGAAATTATAAGAGTTTTATGATCTACTGAGTTTTCATAGGTTTTGGTGTATGCAGATGAAAAATATCCTACACACTTTAAAATGTCAACCTTGTGAAGATTCAATTAAGCACAACTTTAACTAAACTGTGGACAATTTTTGAAATGGCAAGACGAAATAGAATGGCAGTACTCATAAAAACAGGAGCTTCTGATCTAAAGTCATACATGAACTGTCCTGATAAGACGAATGTAATTATTCTTTGATCTTACAAGATGCAGGAACAAAATCAGGTAATAGATAAATACTAGCCTTATAACACTCAGTCAAAGGCCAACAGATAGGATGGATGAAACAAAAAATACTACTATTTGACCTTGTGTCTGTGTGGGCTGGACGGAAGCACTGGAGGAGTTAAAGCAGCAACACCGAGACATACCCAAACCTCAAGCAGCTAATACACTAAAATGCCAGCTGCTCTGATGAGAACTAAAATGATTCTTGGCCTCGGTATGCTCGCGCTTAATGACATCAATAGGCTTCACAGGAAATTTCTTTTGCAATATTTTATTTGTTCTGTGCCTCAGGTGGCCCAGAGACTATAGATATAGGATAAGGAGACTGATGGAAAATAACAGGGGATTAAAAACGCAAGGCTTTGCAAACATTTACCACCAATACTAAGATACTGTGACAATAAATGCGCAGAAGTTTAATATCCAAATTTGTACATAAACCTTTAGATTAACTCATCTAAATGCTCAACTTCAATCCAACAGGACCTAACCAGCAATTACTACTATTTTACTGACATGATACACAGATCATGGAAACCAGCACACACACAACATAGCTCCATCATTGGTTCCCTCTCAGGACTATGATCAGTACAATAAAAATGGCCTCTTTGTCACCTAATTACCAATGTGTTATTAGTGCTTTAATGAAATGCCTGCAGGAAGCAGTGCTGGCATTGTCAGTAGGACAAGCATAGGGAGTGGATGTGGCAAATAATATCAAGAGACAGAAGGAAGGGTGGGGGACTGAAAGAAACAGATTTAAATTAGTTCAAATCAATACATTTTAATATATACAGCATTTTCTACAGTTTCATTATTAAGAAAAGGAAACAGTTTTATCAGTATAAAAGGACACGGTTTTGGCTGTAGAGACAAACACAGCACTGCTCATAAATGACAGTAACCAAACTATCTAAAACCTATTGAATCCTACTCTCTAAAGAAAGAAATTTAGCAAAGAGCACACAAAGAACAATCGTTCTTCCTTGCCGTGAGAGAGACAGTAGATAGGACACTCTGATCTAACTTTTGCAGCTGTGTCCACTGTGTCTGCAGTTTGTTTGTGTAGGGGAAAGATTGTGGCGATGAACCAAGAAAAGGGGGATCAGAGCGGAAGGAAGGGACTTAGATTGAGGCTCAGTGGGAGGAAAAGAGGAAGAGAAGAAAGCAGAGATGGCAGAGTAATCCCCAGGAGACAGTGTCTCGTGCCAGCTTCCACTGATGTGAGCAGCAAAGAGGACGATGGAAGAGGGAGCGGAGATGGAGAAAGAAAGGTACAGTAGACTGCCTTGATGAGATGCCTTGAAATGGGTGGGCTGTAACATCAGCTTGTTCCAAATCTGGAGTCATCCCCATAACAGTCTCTTCATCACTTCCATGAGGTCAAGGTCTTCATGAAGAACAGTGTGGCTGCAACTAGATATGCTTTTCAGAGAGACCTCCCACATATTGTGTCTCCAAGAATCAGTCTGTGTGTTTCCTGCATCCCTGTGAGTTCTCCCACTGATTACAGCAGTCATGCCTGGTTTGGCTGACCGCACCTGAGGCAATGAGATGATCCTTCCCAGGCGCACACAAAGCAAAGGGAAAGAAAAGAACCACGTAAGGAAGAAGAGGCTGAATCAAGAGTCGTAAAAGAAGAGGAGAGACAGGGCACGAAAAGAGGAAAATAAATATAAAGGAACACAATAATATAAAAATGGGAACTCTGAAATAATCTTGTTTTGAAGGAGGGCTTTTACATTAAAAAAAGATTTACTGTATTTGTATCAGACACAAACAAAAGATATGCATTTCAACAAGTCAGAATATGATTGAAAAGTTAATTTATTTCAGTGATTTTATTCAAAAAGTGAAACTCAAATATTGCATAGATTTCTTGCCGATTGTTTCTGCTCATTTTGATTATTGTTTCTTACAGCAAATAAAAACGCAAAATTCAGTTTCTCAAAACATACTGAAGAAAACCAAAAAATTATTTTTACAACAGAAATGTGAAGACCATATAAGCAATCTTTATGCAGAAGACTTGACAGTTGCCTGGCAGACAGTCGATGACACGCTCCACACGGAGGGTAAGACACAACGGGTCATTGCTAAAGAAGGTGGATGTTTAGAGGGTGCTGTATCCATGCACTTTAAATAAACGTTTAATGGAGGAAGAAACTGTGGCAAAAAAGGTGTACAAGCAATGTAGATAACCACAGTCTTGAGATGATTGTAAAACGTCTTAACTGTGAAGAAGAAGAGAGACTGAACTGTTACTCAATGGTCCACAGTCCCGTTTTTCAGATAAAAGCTAGGTTTGCATTTAACTTGGAGGTCAGGGTCCCACAGTTTAGAGAAAGAGTGGAGAGAAACATAATCTAAGATGTTTGAGGTCCAGTGTGAAGTTTCCCCAGGCAGTGATGATTTGGGTATTCATGTCACCAGCTGGTGTTGGTCCACCATGGTTTATCAAGTCCAGAGTCAGTACAGCTATGTACCAGGAAATATAAGAACCCTTCATGTTTCCATTTTCCAAAAATCTTTATGGAGATGCTGCTTTCATTTTCCAACAGGACCTGGCATCTGCCCACCCTACCAAAACTACCAATACCTCCTTCAGAACCACTGTGCATGGTTGGCAAGCAAATTCACCTGAAATAAACCCCACACAGAATCAATGCAGTAGGACGAGCAGGATGAGAGACACCAGACCTTCCTTAGCACCTCAGCAGAGCCACAGGCTGATCACCTCCATGCCACATAGCACTGATGCAGTAATTCATGTGGAAGGAGCTCTGACAAGTATTGAGGGCATTTACTGTTCAGCAATCGTACTCGTCGTCTTCCGCTTTATCCGGGACCGGGTCGCGGGGGCAGCAGACTCAGCAGAGACACCCAGAGGTCCTTCTCCCCAGACACCTCCTCCAGTTCCTCTGGGGGGAGCCCAAGGCGTTCCCAGGCCAGCCGAGAGACATAGTCCCTCCAGCGTGTCCTGGGCCGTCCCCTGGGCCTCCTCCCGGTGGGACGTGCCTGGAACACCTCCCGAGGAAGGCATCCAGGAGGCATCCGGTATAGATGCCCGAGCCCCCTCAACTGGCTCCTCTCGATGTGGAGGAGCTGCGGCTTTACTCCGAGCCCCTCCCAAATGGCCGAGCTCCTCACCCTATCTCTAAGGGAGTCCCCGGCCACCCAAGGGAGGAAGCTCATTTCAGCCGCTTGTATCCGGGATCTCGTTCTTTCGGTCATAACCCAAAGTTCATGGCCATAGGTGAGGGTAGGAACGTAGACAGACCGGTAAATCGAGAGCTTCGCTTTTCGGCTCAGCTCTCTCTTCACCACAACGGACCGGTACAGTGCCCTCATTACTGCGGAAGCCGCACCGATCCGTCTGTCGATCTCCCGCTCCATTCTTCCCTCACTCGTGAACAAGACCCCGAGATACTTGAACTCCTCCATTTGAGGCAGGAACTCCCCTCCAACCTGAAGAGGACAAGCCACGCTTTTCCGGTCGAGTACCATGGCCTCTGACTTGGAGGCGCTGATCTTCATCCCAGCCGCTTCACACTCGGCTGTGAACCGCCCCAGCGCATGCTGTAGGTCTTGGCTAGAGGGGGCCAGCAGGACCACGTCATCTGCAAAAAGAAGAGACGAAATCCACTGGTCCCAAAACCAGACCCCCTCCGGCCCTTGGCTGCGTCTAGAAATCCTGTCCATAAAAGTTATGAACAGGACCGGTGATAAAGGGCAGCCCAGCCGGAGTCCAACATGCACCGGAAACAGGTCCGACTTAGTGCCGGCAATGCGGACCAAATTCCTGCTCCGCTCATACAGGGACCGGATGGCCCCTAATAAAGGGCCCCCGATTCCATACTCCTGGAGCACCCCCCACAAGGCATCACGAGGGACACAGTCGAATGATTTCTCCAGGTCCACAAAACACATGTGAACCGGTCAGGCAAACTCCCATGAATCCTCGAGTACCCTGTAGAGAGTATAGAGCTGGTCCAGTGTTCCACGGCCGGGACGAAAACCACACTGCTCCTCTTGAAGCCGAGGTTCGACTATCGGCCGGACTCTCCTCTCCAACACCCTGGCTTAGCCCTTACCAGGGAGGCTGAGGAGTGTGATCCCCCTATAGTTGGAACACACCCTCCTGTCCCCCTTCTTATGAAGGGGGACCACCACCCCGGTCTGCCAGTCCAGAGGCACTGTCCCCGACCGCCACGCAATGTTGAAGAGCCATGTCAACCACGACAGCCCCACAACATCCAGAGATTTGAGGTACTCAGGGCGGACCTCATCTACCCCCGAAGCCTTGCCACCGCGGAGCTTTTTAACCACCTCGGTGACTTCAGCCCGGGTGATGAAAGAGTCCAACCCCGAGTCCCCAGGCTCTGTTTCTACCAGGGAATGTGTGATGGCAGGATTGAGGAGATCCTCGAAGTACTCCTTCCACCGCCCGATAATGTCAGCAGTTGAGGTCAGCAGCCTCCCACCCCCACTATAAACACTGTTGGCGAAGCACTGCTTCTCCCTCCTGAGGCGCCGGACGGTTTGCCAGAATCGCTTCGAGGCCGACCGGTAGTCCTTCTCCATGGCCTCACCGAACTCCTCCCAGGCCCGAGTTTTTGCCTCTGCCACAGCCCGGGCCGCAGCACGCTTGGCCTCACGGTACCCGTCAGCCGCCTCAGGAGTACCACAAGCCAACCACAGCCGATAGGACTCCTTCTTCAGCTTGACAGCATCCGTTACTGCCGGTGTCCACCACAGGGTTCTGGGATTGCCGCCGCGACAGGCACTGCAGACCTTACGGCCGCAGCTACGGGCAGCAGCCTCGACAATTGATGTGGAGAACATGGTCCACTCGGACTCTATGTCTCCAACATCCCCCGGAATCTGGCCGAAGCTCTCCCGGAGGTGGGAGTTGAATACATCCCAGGCCGAGGGCTCCGCCAGGCATTCCCAGCAGGCCCTCACTATGCTCTTGGGCCTGCCAAGTCTGTCCGGCTTCCTCCTCCTCCAGCGGATCCAACTCACCACCAGGTGGTGATCAGTGGACAGCTCAGCCCCTCTCTTCACCCGAGTGTCCAAAACATGCGGCCGAAGGTCTGATGATACAACAACAAAGTCGATCATGACCTCCTGCCTAGGGTGTCCTGGTGCCAAGTGCACTGATGGTGACCCTTATGCTTGAACATGGTGTTCATTATGGACAATCCGTGACTAGCACAGAAGTCCAATAACAAAACACCACTCAGATTCAGATCGGGGAGGCCATTCCTCCCGATCATGCCTCTCCAGGTGTCACTGTCGTTTCCCAAGTGGGTGTTGAAGTCCCCCAGCAGAATAATGGAGTCCCCGGGAGGGGCACTATCCAGCACCCCCGACAGGGACACCAAGAAGGCCAGGTACTCTGCACTACCGCTCGGTCCATAGGCCGAAACGACAGTCAGAGACCTATCCCCAACCCGAAGGCGCAGGGATGCGACCCTCTCATCCACTGGGGTAAACCCCAACATGAGACGGCTGAGCTGGGGGGCAACAAGCAAACCCACACCAGCCCGCCACCTCTCCCCGTGGGCCACTCCAGAGTAGAAGAGAGTCCAGCCCCTCTCCAGGAGATGGGTTGCAGAGCCCACACTGTGCGTGGAGGTGAGCCGGACTATTTCTAGTCGATATCTCTCGACCTCCTGCACAAGCTCAGGCTCCTTCCCCCCCAGCAAGGTAACATTCCACGTCCCTAGAGGCAGCCTAAGCATCCGGGGATCGGGCCGCTGAGGTCTCCACCTTCGTCCGCCACCCAATCCTCTTTGCACCGGTCCCTCACGGTTCCCCCTGCAGGTGGTGGGCCCACTGGGCGATGGCCTCGCGTCTCTCGTTCCTGCTTGGCCCAGTCGGGTCCCGTAAGGAGCAACCCGGCCACCAGGCGCTCTCCGGCGAGTCCCGACCCCAGCCCTGGCTCCAGGGTGGGACCCTGTCTCTGCCGTACCGGGGGACGTCACGTGCCTCGATATTCTAGTCCTCATGAAGGATTCTTGAACTGCTCTTTGTCTGACCCATCACCTAGAGCCTGTTTGCCATGGGAGACCCTACCAGGGGCATTTAAGCCCCAGACAACATAGCCTCTAGGATCATTTGAGCACTCAAACCCCTCCACCACGTTAAGGTGGCAGTTCAAGGACCATTTACTGTTCAGCACTGTAAATGGTAAATTTGTTCAGCCAATTCCCTATTGAAAATCAATTTTTGATTGGTCTTATAAAAAATTTGAATTTTTGAGACAGATTTTTTTTTGTTTTCATTAGCTGTAAGCCACAATCATCAAAATATACAGAAATTATCATTTCAATGAATTCATATTTATTGAGATGCACCTTTTCATCTAAAAACAACTCACTAAAGTATGAAATAAATTATACATGTAGTTTAAAAGGTTAGACAACTTCCCAGTGACGTGACTCCATCAGAAAATGGAAGTAACAAAAAGATAGTTTGAAAAGTAATTTCGGCCTATGATCAAAAATGTACAAAACCCAGGAAAGCATACTGTATTCACACACGCATTAATAGTAAACTCATGTATAGGCACACACACACACACACCTCGTCTCTACAGTCCAGAGCTCTCTCCAAAAGCCACTTACCCATAGACACCAGAGAGAACAAGAAGAGGCATCAAAGCTGTTTATATAATGAAACTGAAAGAGGTGCTCTGTGCCGTATCATTGACTGCACCCAGGAAAGCATTCCTGCTTCTCCAGAGAATAGAGGAAAGCAAGAGAAAGAGGGAAAAAAGAAAATCCCCCTGAACAATGCAGCACAACAAGCGCGGCAACAACAGCAAAGCACACTCAGAAGGAGAGAGGATCCAAAAATGAGAGCGCGCATGAGGCAATAGAAAGGTTGTTTATTTTAAGTCAGCCTTGTGTACCAACAGAAAATGTATTAAAATAGGGCCTATTGTTGTGAATTTGTGATCTGTCAGTCGGCGTGGGAAACAAAGAGAGAGAAAAGAGGCTGCCGTAATTCCCATGAGGTCTCTGTCATTCTTCTGTCAGAGGATAGAGGACTCTCCAGGGGAAGAGAAACTTCTCACATACAGACTGACTGACTGACAGACTGTTTACACCTAGTGTAGATGTGCCTCTGTCTCGCTTCTGCCCTGCCCTTCCTCCTCCACTCATCCTAGCAGCAGTATGATGACCTCCTCAGGTGTTATCTAAGAAGATGGCAGAGGGATGATTCAAAGTTAAAACTTGTGTGTGTCAGTGGGTGTTTAATGTAGCGATAGATGCCTGTGCTGTAAACACCTGTCCCCTTGTCTTTCCTCTACAAGCCTCCCTGCCTCCAGCATCTCCTTGTCCAATTCCCTTTTCTTTCATCAACTAAAATCCAACTCTTTTCAAGTGTTCTCATTGAACTCTGCCTTTTATCGCCTGCATCTTCAGAGCAAAAGTAGTGTTTTTTTCGGTATGGGTGACTGAATGCAGCCACTGACTCTGGACAGCCAGCTGTCATTTACAGAACCTGGGAGGATCCCATCAGCTTCTAACTAAAATGGTCAACAAAACGTTAGAGGGTCACCTAGGACTATAAGTACAGCACAAAGGCCTGTCATCAGGATTATTACCGTGGATGTAACAGCTAATGAACTGCTTACACACCAATATATTTTAAGAATTGAGTAAATTCCTTTTCTGTTATTTAAATGAAGTACAACTTTTTGAGTAGGTCTAACAGGGCAAGAAATTTAAACAAGAATATTTAATAGAATATAAAAAGTTTGCGGACTGCACGATGGTGCAGTTGGTAGCACTGTTGCCTTGCAGCAAGAAGGTCCTGTGTTCGACTCCCAGCCGGGGGTCTTTCTGCATGGAGTTTGCATGTTCTCCCCATGCATGTGTGGGTTCTCACCAGGTACTCCGGCTTCCTCCCACAGTCCAAAACCATGACTGTTAGGTTAATTGGTCACTCTAAATTGCCCTTAGGTGTGAATGAGTGTGTGCTTGGTTGTTAGTCCTGTATTTCTCTGTGTTGCCCTGCGATGGATTGGCGACCTGTCCAGGGTGTACCCTGCCCATAGACTGCTGGAGCGGTATAGAAGATGAAGCGGTACAGAAGATGAATGAATGAATAACAATTTTGTAAAGTTACTCATTAATAAATTAACTTGACTTGGACACTATTGAACATTATGTAGAAGAGTAATTTTTTTATTCTCTCTCTTAAAAAGCACAATAAATGTTAGATGGCCACCTGAATTACATACATAATTTACACCAAAAGTATTCACTGTTCTTCCTTCACACACAGACTAACCTGAACCTGCCCATGTCAACCCACACTCCACAGCTAAAACGGCTTCAGCTCTTCTGGGACAAAAACCGCAAGGTTTAGAACATGCAAGAATTTTTTTACTATTCTACCAGAAGAGGCACATTTTTTTAATTTTCGAAACAAATATTAAACAGGAATGCGAGGCTCCAAGTCTCTACCCTAAGGTGCTCTACGAGGTTGAGGTCAGAACTCAATCCTTGTCTTCAAGGACTCTGTATTGTTCGCTGGTGCACAGTCATGTCAGAACTTGAAAGGGCCATCCCCAAACTGTTCTTACCAAGTACAATGGGGCCTCTGTCCATTGGAACTAACTGGCCGAGTCTAACTCCAAGTGCCGTTCTCCCGGTGACTGCCAAACCCAGACTAGTCAGACAAAGAGACATGATTTATCTGTCCAAAGAATATGTCTCCACAGCTCTAAAGTCCAGTGGCAGTGTGCCTTAAACCACTAAATCTGACACTTTGCATTGCTCTGTGTGATGCACAGCTTGGATGAAACCCGTTGGCTACAAACACCCATTTGATGGAGCTCTCTACGCACTGTTCTTTGGCTAATCTGAAGGCCACATGAAGCATGGAGGTCTGTAACTGTTGACTCTGCACAAAACTGCTGGCCTCTCCACACTATGTGCCTCAGCCTCCACATCCCCACTCTGATATTTTACATGGTCTACCACTTTATGTCTGGCTTAAAACTCTTCGGATTTGATCTTAAATTTCACACACTCAGTATAACATTATCAACAAAAGGTTTTGAAATGTAAGTTGTCCTTAAGAGTCTAGAAACAACAACAGTACAAAAAGGGTCTGTATAATGTCCTGTACTGGAAACACTGTTTAATTTTCAGACTAGCATCAAAATATTTCCAGACAATATTAGAAAATTGTGTTTTAAATTATTTAGAGCTACACAATATGTCAAATCCCAATCATCATCATAATATTGCAGTTGCACACTGACTGCTTGCATGCAGTATCCGGTAGGTCCAGTGACATGCATTTATCCTGTGTATGCAAATAATATATCAGGGCAGACAGGTGAACTTTCCTGATTTGCCAAAATGCTAAAGCTCATGAAATATGGTAGGGACATTGTGATAATGGAAAACAAATGCAAAGACTGGGAAAACTGAAGTAATCACAACTGACAATTGTCATCCCAATATGAAAAAATATGACAATTGCATGTTTTCCCTAATATCGTGCAGCCCTTTTCGTACAAATTAAGAAAAAAAAAGCTGGCAGAGTTTGCCTGAAACAAGGGGACCCTACTAGATGATATTAAACAACTAAACAAAAGATTACTCTATGGGTGGGCCAACAAATCTTTAAGAACGTCAAACATCAGAGAAGATTTTACCAAATGTAATGTTTTTGTTAAACACAGAAGAGGTAATCACTTAATTTGATTTTAGCAGTTATCATTTCAATCTGTCTGAGTTAAATGTTACAAGTTAATCATAATCACAGTATCATTTTGAGAAATTTAGAATCCATAAAAATACTCTGAATGAAACCTATTGTTGTGTTTAGCAGCCACAATAATTACTATTAGCAATACAAGACAGTAACAATGTATTTGTTACTGTCGCAACATGTTCTGTAATGGGGACTGTACAATACCATGAATAGCGAGTGATTTTAATAAAACGCAAACAAACAGGTGTGCAAAACATGTTTTCCGATTAGTGAACCAAATAAGAATAAGTAAGAGTTAAAACGTGTCCATAACTGCAGGAAGGCGACCAAGTTTGCCAACTGTAAATCTAAGGTAGGTCAGTTGATACAACAGGGATCTAGACTAAAGCAGGATCTAGTCACTTCACACCTTTGCAGTCTTGGTCATTTCATAACCTACTTTATTAGGCAAGAAAATAAGCTGGCCGATTGGCATTGTTTACCTGCCTTGGGATCTATTTGTCAAAACAGTGAAGAAATTAATTTGCCCAGAGGCAATTCTGATATCAGGACGGCTGAATGGAGTACAGCAAAGTAGCTGTTTTTTTATTTTTAACTTTCAACCTCTCTCCGTTATGGAAAAAGCTGGATTTGGGAATGTCAGCAGCCTTCTAGTAATCACAGAGCAGCTTTTATATTCTCAAGGGAATACACAGACTGATATTTACAGTTATACTGACCATGGTACTTGCACAAATGGCTAATATACGATGTTAATTATATTTCTTAAAGAGAATTCAAAATCGGCTAAAAACTCTGTCGGCAGGTCAAAATTTTACAAAAGCCCCGATATCGGAAATCGTCCGGAAATCTATGATCAGTAGTATTTACTGAGGTGGGACGTGCTAAAGTAAAAACTTTGAGAACCACTGCTATTTGGTCACCAATAAGATTGACAATGTGTATAAGACCAAAATAGAAGAGAGCAGGAGGAGATAATGGATAAAATAGACTGCAGAGCATGAGAGAGAGAGAGAGAGAGATCGAGCTTTCTAATTCAGCCATCTGGCTAGCTTTACCTCATTATAATATTCTGACTGGGGGTGTGTGTGTGTGTGTATGTTTCCAAATTTGTGACTGCCTTGCATTCGACAGATGCAGACAGAGCAGAGAAGAATCCTCATTTATTAACAGCTTAATAGAGCTCCATCTGGGCCAGGCCCTATGCTTGTCTTCTATCACAGAAATTTATCACCAAATCACAGGAATTAGACTCCAACTGACACCTACACAGGCTGAGGTGACCCTGCTGCACTGAGCGACACTGCACAGATAGCCTCCAGTGTTTTACAGCTGGAATGTAGCAATTATGACCACAGTTTGTGCCAATAATGGAAAATGCCCATGTAATGTAGTTTATTAGTCCGTAGGTGTTTTATTCCAAAGTTTAATTTTGGTTGCAAGCTGAAAACAAGAAAAAATGTTATATTGCAGAATATAACAAATCAAAACAGCAGTTTTAATATGAAAATATCGGCTTTCCAAAGCGTATAACCTTTGTTTCATCAACAAACAGAAAAGCATTTACATTGCAGAGTTCTTACTTGTCCTAATTATTAAATTAAAAAAGGACAACCATAGATCTTTCTTCTCAGGATGTCACAATGCAATCAGACCTCAGGCAGATGCAAAAAGAGAATAAGCCTGTAAACTGACAAGCAACCATAGTCATATCACTAAATAACCTTGTTTTTATTTGTAAAAAAAAAGTACAATCAAGTAGTTAATGCTCTCTGAGCATATTTAAACGTTTGATGCAAACGTCCACTTTATACTTACAAAACAAAAATTTACCAAAATGAGTAAATAAAGAAATAAAAAAGGGGATACATTGCCTTTGCAAGTAATAAAAAAAAATATAAATAAATACCAAACGTAGAGGACGCAATTTAAAACAAAACAAAATGAAGGGGATGGAGAAATTAAAAATTGCAGAAATGTATAGTTACACTGCTCAATCTTCATTTCCACACGTCAATGATTTTACTACAATTAAAATACAGAAAAAAAATTAGCTGCAAATGTCTATTTATTGTGCCAAAAATATATAACAAAAGTTGAAGAATATTTGTCCGTAAATATTCATGCTCATCTCTTTTTTTTTTTGCTTTTCAAACCATCACACCATTATCATCCATCGCCCTCCTTCCATCAGTCTCTATTCAGACAAGGTTGAAGTGCGAATTGGACATCTGGTGCCATGATGTGTCTGACAATATGGGCAACACCCCGGCTACCCCACCCCACAGCCCCCTAGCGAACCTAAACAGGCACACAAACGCATACACACCCTCAGTCCTAAACGGAAAATAAAAGCTGAGAGGATCAAGAGCAACTAAACGGGAAAACAGGAGAGAGGGAGAGAGGGAGAGATGGAGAACGGTATCCTTCTCGAGTGGTAAAGTAAGGAATCTGAATGAACATTAGTGGGAAATGATAATGCTACTGTATTTTAAAAAAGGCAACATGGAAGCACAGCTTTGTGCCCTTTTATATTCTCCATCAGCTTGCAGATTGATGTACCAGGATGTACTGGGGAGTAGCATTAGCTGACAACAGACCTGTCAGCATTTACACAAACTTTTCATGTACTTTCTTAATCTAACTGAAATAAAGACTCGACAGACAAAGAGGGATCCCAGCAGAAATAAATCTGCAGGCATCAGCTATGCAGGTGCTGAAAGAAGAATGCAGGTATGGGTGTGTGTGACTCACAGCTTTAACCTCAGACATGAAGAGCCTGACTAAGCAGCCTAATCCACTTTACGACCACAAGCATTCAATTCTGAATTTAAGTTCATTTATATTGGGCCTTACAAATCTAGAAGCAAAACACAATGCATTTACACTTTCAGTAAAGGAAATTGTGCAGAGATTCAGAGATGAAGATTTGTATTTCTTTTTTTGTGAATCATCTGAGGCCTTATAACAACAGAGAGATAATATTGCTTATTTAGAAAGCGCTGTTTTCTTCTCAGACAGTTAATCTCCTACAGCACAACTCATACAATATTTGCTCTCATTACACAAAGTCATAGCAGCAGGGATTTACAACATTCTTTTATTGTATTTCTATTGCAGATACTTCTATCAGTCCTTTAATCGAAGGATAAATACTATTTGCATACTATTTGTTTCATGATTATTTGTTTCTTGTGAATGTCAGGTGTAGAAGTTCATTTAGTTTAAATGTTTGTGTGTTCCTTCAGGTCCACAGCTTTGCTGAAGCTAAATATTTGTTTTTCATCCTTTTCAGATGGTGGCAGATACTGCCTAAGCATGCAAAAGAAAAAAGAAGGGGGGAAAAAAACCTTCAGAGAGAACTGGCTCTCAAAGGAGGTACTGTATACCTGTATTAGAAATAATAAAAACATCCAGGTAATCCCGCAAAAGGGTCCATCACTTTCCTTTGAACTTCAAAGAATGCACACAACAATTAAAAGCAACATAGTAGGGAATACAAACAGAAAAATATGATTACAAAGGAACATTTGTCTCATTATCTGAATACGTAGCAAATGTGGTGGAACTGTGGGAGTGAACTAGAGGTAAAGTATAAAACACAGCATGTCTGGGTTTACTGTATGATAATGAAATGTATTGTCCCCTGTAGCAGATATCCTCAGTTTTTTCCTTAACAAATGTTAAATAAAAGCAAAAAGCTTTGGTTGCAAAGTGTCATGTGTTGGACTTTGTTTATTCCGTTGTGTAGTTTCTTGCATTTATAGTTTTTTTTAGTTCCTGAGTTTCTTACAGTTAGTTTCCTGTTTCATTTTGAATAGTCTGGTTGTTTCTCTTCTGTGTTTTCTTTACGTCCTGCATTCTTGCTGTTTCTGAGTCTTTCAGTCTTTGGTTGGTTTCAAGCCTTTCTCATATCATTTGTGTTCTGTTTTTGGACTGTTTATTATTTTCTGATCTCTGTGTTTGGTTACTGTTCTGCCATTCATTCTATTTGATTCCCTCTGACTCTGTCATCTGGTTTCTCACTCAGTTGCTTCCACTCAGCTAATTAGTCTAATCTGTTTCTTGTACCACTGATCAATTCTCCTCAGTGTATATCCCCATTTGGTTCTTCAGACTCTATTGGTTCATCTGCTCAATCCTGTTCAATTCTATGGACTGGCAAAACAAAGCAGGAACCTTGTGTAAGTCTTAATATGCATTATTTAATTCAATTGTAGAAAAGTTGGCAAAATTCCAACAACTGTAAAAAATCGGCTAATAAATAGTATTGGCCAATAGCATCAGTCATTTATTTTTCTCTAGGTGCTTAGTGTTTAAAATTGTGATAAAAATCATGATTGTGAACAAATTTTTATTTTTTTTCCCCATTTTCCCCACCCTTAGTAGATACCAAGCAAGCATTATATATTGGCATTAGCAAGGTTATCAACCATAACACCAATTTTAATATTGCATATCATTATTGGGCCACCTTACTATATTGGTGCATCCCTACTAGAAACCGCATATTTGGTAATCAAGAGTTTTCTAAAACAATCTTTCACCTTTGAATAGCTTTTCACAAAATTAAAAAAGGACGTCCAAATTTGTTTCTACTTTTATGTTTTTCTCAAGAGTGGGGAAGATAAAAACTTAGAAAGCTGCAGTATAGAAAGTAAAACGAAATAAAATGCATGCCTGAACAAGGTGTGATGTCACTGGGACAACCATATTACCTCTCCAAGAGCTTCATAGCGTTTCTGGTTCCAGCGGTGCAGATCTTCTCTAGCATTAAACACAAAGGGGTCACCTGTTTTTATGTGCCGGAGCTGGCCATCTGTTAAAGACACAATATTATTAGTAAGGACAACAGATGCATATGATTCAAGTACAATCATAGGTAAATCATACAAATCTTTTATGGCTTATTGTAAAAGTTCTTTAGTTTCTATTCCTTTACTTAAAATATCTGTGGAACCATTAGGGTCCTTCAGGTCACAACTCAACTCTGCCCAACACTATTACCGATACTTAGTCTGGTTAGACAATGCTGGGCAGCTGCTATTCGTATAAAAATGTATTTTTCACTCTGGGCCCATCCTGACCTGGTATTAAAATGGTTCCTGGTTGATATACATATACCCAGACCTCGCTAAGCATGACCATTCACAACTGGCATAAAATCCATGTTCTGCTCCCAGTTCCAGTCAAATTATCAAAAGCTTGAACTGTTTTAATAGGCAGACATAAATGATGTGTTTTATTTGTATATCTGAAGTTGTTTATTCCAAAGATCCTGGTCAGAAATGCAACAACAAGGTTTTCTAAAGTCCCATTTCCAAGCATTCACACTTGTATTTAGCACTGTCCAGAAACTACTGAATGATTCAGGATGGATGGCGGTACCAAGCGTGAACCGGGTCTTTCTCCCTTTTCTCTTCCTCTGTAACCTTGGCCATTACTTTCCACTTTACTCTGGCATCAAACAGCAGTTTGGCTGATGCCTTTTTCAACAGAAAACACTAAAGACAGTGCAGAAAAAAAGGTTATCAGCATATTGTGTATGTGCGGATAAAGGAAATTAGACTGGCATACAGTTACCATAACACCAACATATATTTTGAGGATGGTGACAGCCAGAGTTCCTACCTAGCACAACCACATCGCTACAGCCAGCGGACCCATGTGAGGCATACCCATAGAACTATAACTGACTTTGTGTGCATTTGAAAATAGCTACAACTGAGCCACAATGCGAAGGTCGCAACATAGATTTAATGCTTTATTTTAATTCAGGGAAACAAGGGGAGTTTTTTAAAACATTAAAGGTTTTACTCATAAAAACTCATAAAAGAAGAAAATGCTGTTCAGAGGTGGTACTACTTTTTTAAACAATTACCCTTCTGCGACTGTGGAGCCCATACCTTAGCAATGAGCCCATCGATCGTGCAGTTGACACTACAACACAATAAAACACTAAACAGTGTTAAATTTAATTTTGACCTTTATGACTGCAAAGTTTGTGAGAGCTAAATGACAAAAAGTACACATACTTAACCCAAATAGCCAGGGGGCCTTCATACTTTCTCAATTATTGCACGATGTGAGCATATAAATATAATATCTTCGCAAGATAAAGGAATGCAAGAAGATGTTTTTTTTTTATTTCCTTCTAAATTGCCACCATTTCACACCTCTATCAACGTAATAAATCTTACCCTACTCACTTACTGTGCATTACAGCACTTGCTTTCATGGTTAGTTGTTAGATAACATGTAATCCTGAATCTAGGCCTGGTATTATGTTGTATTTAGAAATACATTTATGCCTGAGAGGTAGAGCAGGAGACAAGTGAGAACTTAGTATAAAGCAGTGTGTGCACAATACTACCTTGAAGAAAATAAATTATGCATTCGAAGATGGGGTGAGTATCTAAACACTACAGCCTAAGAGGGGGGAAGAAACAGCTATAATGAAATCCCACTGTAGAGATGGCGTGTATCTTTGTGTGTGTGTGTGTGTGTGCGTGAGAAAGAGAGAGAGAGAGAGAGAGAAAGAAAGAAAAGATTGTAGGATGTGGATGTACCTCAATGCAATAGAAAGAAGAGGGGGTGAGATGTGTGTATGTGTGTGTGTGTGTGTGTTCGTGTCTACAGGCTGAGGGGTGATCAGCTCCCCCCATCTCCCCCAACACATCCTCTCAAAGGAATAACATTTTCTCAACTTTTTTTCCTCCTTTTCTGTCATAATTAGCATTCTGTTCTCAATTTGGCCGCTTAATTAGGTGTACATAACCTTGGATTTCCAGTAATGGAAAACCGGAGGGCTGGCAAGATGAAGCCATCATCTTCAGTGATTAAGATACCTGCAAACTATTGTACACAGCCTCTTCTGTATTCATATCATTACATGGTGAAATTAACATTTTTGTTCCACTTGTCTCAGGCTACGATAGCACGAGTTCAGTTATATTAAAATAAAATAAAAACCCTTCAGGCCAAAGTGACTTGGCCGACATACTGGAGACATAGCCAGAGGGCCATTATTGCTTTAATAGAAAAGGTATCCTTCAAAAACAGGCCTAAAAGAGATATTGACAAGACATAAAGATTTAAAAAGCTCCAGTGTGGGGCACTACTTTATATTTCAGGTGGAAAGTCTTGGTTAGATGGGGCAGTAGTAAAGAAGAACGGGGGAAATGATAGATATAGGAATTTGCAGAACGAGGAAGGTAAAAAGAGTCTGTTTTTTTCGGCCTCCATGGTAGACTGAGCTAGGACTTGAGGGTGGGAAGAGCAGCTTGTGTGTGTTGCATAATTTCAGGTGCTTAGTCTCTGTTCTTAGGCGCAGCAAGGTTATGCAAAATTTCCGTCAGACGGTGGGCAAGGCTGAGTAGGTTGCTGACGGGCCGTAGAGTACACAACATGTCCCCAACTCAGCCAGCCAGACACTGACAGAGAACAGAAAAGATAAGAAAGAAGACTATGGGGGAATATTAAAAGCCAGAAATCCACCAGCAATAAATCCTTCACCCCCAACTCTTCCTTCTCCTATACCCCTGCTTTGACTGCGACAAGCCAAAATGATCCTCCAAAGACTGTAAGATCATCTGAGCCCACACAGGTGTGGGCTAAATTCATCTCCTGCTGTCTTTCTGGACTAAGCCTGGGTGTGAACTGTGAGTTAACCCATTTCTATGACCTACAGTGCCCTTCGTGCTTTCTGGTAGCTCTGGTAAAGATGTGTAAAATTCCTGGGAAAAAAAGCCCAGGATGCCACTCTTTGCTGCACTTCAATAACAGTGAGCTTTAGAGATGTTTTTACCTCCATTACCATCCTGCTGATTGTGCAGCATAAAAAATGCGGGTTCTCATCCAGGCTTTTTTGTCACAGTTGTTTTAAGCTTTATATTTATTGCTCAAACTGTAAATATAGGCATGTATAGCCAAGTAGCTACAGTGCCGTAAGACATATTTGCCCCCCAAGGGATTACTTCTGTTTGCTTTTTTTTTGTTACACCCAAATGTTTCGTATAATGGAACATATTTTAATATCAGAAAAAGATAAACTCAAATAAAAAAGGCTGTTTTCAAAACCGGATTTCATATATTAAGGGACAAAAACCTATCCAAACCAACCTGGCCCTGTGTGAAAAAGTCTTTGTAACCTAATGACTGGCTCTGCCAAGCTTGGGTGCAACAACTGCCATCGTTTCCGAACTCTTGCTTACTCTTTTATATCACTGTGATGGAATTCTGGCCAACTCCGCATTGACGAATTATTTTAATTTAGCCCCATTGGAAGGTTACCTTCATTTTGATTTGTTGAGCCACTCATAGGTGTAATCAATTTCAAAGCTCTAGTTCTCTTTCCCCCACAGTGGGGATTCGAGATTGGTGCAGTTCATTTAAAAACTATTCTAACTGTACATTTCCAGTCTGTGGCTTTTCATATCATAACTGCTATGAACCAATCTGTCTGATATCTGTCAGATATCATTATTTTACATTGCATTCGGCACTCCGCTGTTGCAGTGGCTGGAGATCTGTGTCCCCAGACCACAGCAACTCTCCAGCAGGAAGAGGACAAGCAGCTCAGCAAAAGGGGACGTGATCTACACAAACGGCTTACTTTACGAGCCAACAACTGGAAGCACAGACTAAATAAAGCTCTGGTAAATAAAAGGCTCCAGGAAGCTAAGTTCATGAAAAAATGTTGCATTAAGACGCACTTTAAGACCCATTTGTGCTTTTTTTGTGACCCCCTGGTTGAAATGCTGGTGCATTCTTGGAGTAATTTTTGTAGGCCAGTCACTTCTGGCAAGGTTTACCCTTGTCCATGTTTTCTCTGTTTGAGCATAATGTCTCTCACTGTGGTTCAGGGGAGATCCAAAGCCTTAAAAATGGCCCTGGAAAACTTTCCAGGTTGATAGATAAGTAACTTTGTTTCTCATCTGTTCTGAAATGTTTTCGAATGGTAGAGGATAAGTTGCTTTTGAGATTTGTTTAGCCTACTCCAGGTTGTCAGACAGGCTCAATTTATGTGATTTCTTGACTTTGCAGGTCAGGCAGTAATTAGGCCTGGGTGTGATAAATGAATCTGAACCAAACTATGTGGTTAACCACACCTAATTCAGGGCCAGGTTGATTTTGATAGCTTTTTCTTTCAGCTCACACTCAGTTTGGGTGAGAGATAAAGTATAAATTACAAATCACCTCAGTTACATTTCCTTTACTGGTATTGTAAGATGTACCAATGGCTGTAGCACCAAAGATTTTGTAAAAAAAAAAAAAAGAAACAATGATTCTTCCCAACAACAAATGTACTCAAGTTAAAGGTTGGATTTTTCTAAAATGTTTGATGTGGTATTACGTTATTGCAATAATTTAAAAAGGGAAGCCAATATGTACTTACTTTACATCTTCTCTAATTCTGGTGAAGTTTCAAAACAGATTGGATGCCCTGAATACAAATTTAGCAGCTGGTTTTTCCATGTTTCCCCATTGAAAATAATGGAAAGTAAAATGACTTGTTCCACCAAAACATCACAGGACGCAAACTCACTCTCTTTTTCAGCATACTAGAGCCATTAATCTGATATTATAACATTGCTAAAAACCCTGTGAACTTCTGATGAAATAATAAATACTAAGGACACACATTTTCTCTGTGACACACCCCAGTTTGGCATGAAAATAATGGATGAAAGGTAGGATTTTTTATGAATATACTGAATAAAATATGCATTAAAGATGTTCTTCATCGTACAGCATTCAGCAATGGGCCCAAAATCCTACAGCACATTTCAGCATTAGTAAGATTGACGATGCAGCAGCAGCACATGGAGCATATACTGTAAAAATAAAGCCAGGTTCGTGATAAGCTGGCAGTGAGCTGGCTCACTCTTTGGATCTCACACTTGCTAATGACATGTCAGACATTCGTTTTCAGAGGAAGTTAGAAAAAATCTTATTCAGACGAATTTCAATTTAAAAGATTCAGAATAGTGAAATCTCTCCTGACCTAAAAAATACTTTGCTGAGATCGGAAATTCATTGGGGGGTTGGGACTGCTTTGTCCTGTGGAGGCTCTGGTTGGCGTGCTCTTTTGGACCAGGTAGGCCCCCTTTTGTTCATGACCCCCTCTCCAGATGGGGACAGGGGTCGGGGTCTGGGTTGACGTTGTTCGGGTTTGGGCGGTGCTGGCACTAGTCTGGGCTGGTGCTGGGGCGGCCTGCCTGTCTCCACCCGGAATGAAGGGGACTTCCTGCTGGGTTTCGGGGCTGGTTGCCCTCTGGGGTATCGGTACCTGGACCTGGGAGCATAGCGTATGTATGGGGAATGTAAGTAACTGTATGACGTCCATTGTTGTGTGTCTTTACGTTGGGTGTGAGTGTTTTTATGTGAACGCATGAGAGTGGCAATGTGTGACTGTGAGTGTCTGTTTTTGTGTCAGGTTGGGTCTTGGGCTGATTCCTCTCCTGGATCAGCTTAGGTCTATTTTCCTCCCGCCACTCACCCTGCCCGCTGGTGTATTGGTGGTTTTCGGTGTCCGGGGCTGGGTGCTGTGGTGTGTGCAAGCTCACTCCTGGTCACTCTTCTAGGGTGTTATCTTGTATTCTCTTCACTCTATTCTTTTTTTCTTGTCTCCCTTTTTCCTTTTTACCCAACCTCTCTCTTTCTTGCTTCTTTTTTTTCCTTCTCTTTTCTGTCTCAGAGTCCATTGCGACTGAAATAATCCCTAAGCAGTTTCTAATAAAGTTTTTTTCTTTAACAAGCTGTGAAAAGTAAATCTGTTGTGCGTTTTCTTGGCACTCAGACAGCAATTCTGAGTGCTACTCAGCCGAACAGGACACGTTCAAAAAATATATATATATATGTGTGTGTTTTGCGAAAGTCGGACAGTGTTCTTTAAAATGTTTTATCCCTTTATAAGCAATTAGGTTCAATAGATTTGCCAACAGTGTCTCCTTTTAAATAAAATAATTAAAAGTGTTTCTCTAATGTCTAGAGCAATGGTCTGTCTGTTTGAGAACTGTCAACATGGTTTGAAGTTGAATTTTTTCCACCAATTATTTGATGATTATCCACTTTACTTCCTATGGACCTAGAAGGCCTTAAGAGTTCCTGAGCTTGCCTGGTGTTCAGTTTTATTTATGAACAGACCAGGCTGCTGATTGGACCCCTTTAATCTCTTTGGGGTGGTTCTGTTTAGCTTGCTACAGCCAGACCTCACAGGACATTTTTTCTGGTTCTTAGTTTCCTGTTTTTTCCATGTATAGGCCACACTCCAGTGCCGTTATGAAACAGGATTGAGCAGTAACCCTTACAGTTTTTGGCATTTGGGGGTTTGTTGTAGGTGGTACTGCTTTAAAGAGTAAATAAAGGTACTTACTTTCATTGAAGGCATATTCAAAGTCCTCCAGTGATTTAGGGAAGGTGAAAGGAGGTTCATCTTTCTTCATTAGTTCATCTAAGTCTATTCTCGACAGCAAGTCTATAAAGAAAGAAATATGAGAAAATAAGAAGATTTTCTTCTAAAAAGGTGTTTAAAACATCACTCAAGTTTGATCTAAATATTTCTTGTTCTGTGACCCAAGGGTATCAGAACCTTTAAAAAAATATTCATGGCCCTTTCACATTTCTTCACTTTACAAAGACCCAAACTTCAGTATATTTCAAAGAACTTCACAGATAGTACTGACTTAGGGGGCTGAATACAAATCCACGCTACAATTAAAAATGTTTATTTGTAAAGGATTTTAAAATTGAAGTTCAAGGGCTATACATGCATTGACAGGATACAGTTTAGTGATTTTCCAAAATTGAGCTGGCCAAATCTCCAATCCTACCCAACCCCTCAGCACAGCTGGTTATTCACCTTTGAGCGCAGTGGTTTTCTCCCTGTCCTCCTGGCCAGCGATGTGGGCCATGGTGATCCACAGTATGTACAAGGCTGATGTGGCAGAAGAAAGATAAAAGCGCATAGGTCCTCCCCCTCACACAGATCACTGAGATGAATCCTGCCATCAATCAGGAGGAATTATAAAGAGTAAAAGTAAGAAATTAATATTTATGCTGTGTGTTTTGTGTTTTATGTATTCATAGCTACAGCTGACAAAAACAAACGTAATTGAATATACTCAATAGTAATGTGTCACTCACTTCTTGTCATGTATAAATGTTTTTCTAACGTATTAACCCCAAACATAAAAAAGCAAGCAGTTCTATTGTTTAATACAAGGACTACTCTGGCAGTATGCACACGTGCAGCAACCAAGTTAATTATGCAAACTCCGCGACATATTTCTTATTTCTAAAACCGCCAAAAATGTAAACATTTTTCACAACCTCTCGGACACACCCGTCATCTTCTCCACAACACACAACATCTGTTCGATGTTTCGCAGACTCAAAATAAACAGCTGCTCTACATGGAGCAACTGCGAACAGGTCCAGATATATTCGTCTTTTTTTCACACATTCACTAAAACCAAACGGAACAGGAAGCTTTGGAGAGCACCGGGTTTTTTAATCCAGATGCATGCATACTTTATGTTGAACTCACGCACCATATTTATTCAGCGACTGTCGTGTTGCTGCTGCTTCCTTCAAATTTCATAAAACAGGAAGGACTCTCGGTACAGCAACACGGAGCGCGTGAAGCTTCCGGGTTACCGGGGCAACGAACTGGAAGGGATATTTAAAGGCACAGTAGCACAGCAGCAGCAGATGTCGCAACAAACTGAACAGACCGCAGGTAGCGGGGAAAAAGGCATTTTGACATTTTGTGCTGGACCTCAGGATATGTGCTGTCTTTTTTATCAGAAAAACAAAAACAACCCCAACTTTAGCCATAATATAGCATGTTTAGATTTAACATCCTTTCAGAATTCTCATGCAGTCAGCAGGAATTTGATAAAAGTAACTCTGGGAAAAGAGAATAAAGCATGTAAAAATATTAGGATTTTTTTCTCATTTTTCTCAATTACCTCCACATGCACTCAAGTTCTGCAGTCCTGCTAAAGACCTAATTGTGTAATTCAGGTGTGTTGTCCCCTCCCCACCCTTCCAACAATCCATCCATCTATACTTATAGTCTATGGTTGTTGTAGGTTTTATATTTAACTTTTATAGAAATATTGAAGTGAATTCATTGTAAAATATTTACATTTCGGATTGAAAACTCTGCTGATCGATGTGAAAAAATATGGATTGTGTACATAAAGCATTTTAGGAACTTCATTTAACAATTTCCCTGCCACATTTCATGTATTCTGTAAATCAGGTGTGTCCAAATTCGGTCCTCGGGGGCCAGTGTCCTACATGTTTTAGATGTTTCCCTGCTTTAACACACCTGATTCAGGTGATTGCAGCTCAGCAAAAGCCTGTTAATCAGCCATCAATGGAAACCAGGTGTGCTGAAGCAGGAAAACATATAAAACATGCAGGACACCGACCCTCGAGGATCAACTTTGGACACCACTGCTGTAAACGATGCCGTCAGTACTGTAAATGTGAGGACAGGGTCTGGGTGGGAATCTTTACAAGTCTGTTGGGGTGGCTAAAGATTAAGCAAAAATAAAAAGGAAAAAAAATCTACAGATCTTTTGTCCGACCGTAAAGCAGTCAAAACCTCTGGTTGGCATTTGCCTGCACTGTTAAAATTTTTAAAAGCAAACGTCATGTATGTTTTATTTGAAATTATATAAAAGCAAGAGTAAAGTTATTTTTTTTTTATTACAGTGTTCAACAAGGGTTTTTTGTTCTTGGGTAAAGAAAAGTATGCTATCACCAAAATCACAACTAATCAAAGCTGAATGAATAAACAGAAAGCAAAAAACAATACTTGCTTTATTGTCTGTTTGAAATTCTGCCAGTTGTTGATCAGTTGTTTTTTAGCTTGTATTTGCCAATGTATTCTGTTTTTCTTTGGTAAAAAATGTAGAAAAAATTTTAAAAATTTGGAAAAAACAATCTTGAGCAGCAGAAAGTTTGGCTTTCTGTAATGCTTGCATATTGCTATAGCTGCATATAACAAAACCAAGATGTTTCTATCATACAGTATTGGCTGCAGGAATAAACTAAACTGACAAATTGTGTCTTGTGTCATATCCCCTAAAATTTTCACACGTTGTTGCCTTATTCCTAGAAACTTGAATGCATTTAATCATAAAGTCAAAGGAAAATAATACATCATTCTCATTTGTAATAATCCTCCCTAAGTCAATGCTTTGTATAACCACCTTCCGTTGCAATTACAGCTACAAGTGTTTCAAGGTATGTTTCCACCGGTTTTGCACATCTACAGACTGAGATTTCACATTCAACCTAAAATTAGATGCAGAGCATCTGTTAACAGCAATTTAAAGCCTTTCAAGCCTTGCTAGAGATTCTCATTTGGCTTTAGGTCTTGACTTTGGTTTATTGCAAGTTTCCATTGGGTAATTCATTAATTGGGGCAAACTACAAATAGGGCTTCTTATGGCTTTTTTTCAGCAACAATTCTCTTCTTGCCACTCTCACATGTACAGTTATTATTTGTTCCTTTAACAGATTGTCGCACCTAAGCTCTGGATCTTTGCTGCTCCTCCAGAGTTACCAAGGGCCTCTTGGCTGCTTGTGTAATTAAAGCTCTCCTTGCCCAGCCTGTCAGTTTGAGGTGGATACCCAAAAATAGCATTCGAAAATATTATTTTATTTGGGCTGATTTAAAAAAAAAAAAGCATTGTTCAGGGTTTTTCATTTGATACAATAGAGAAAACATACGGTACCATACATCATTGTTAGATGGAAACATGCAACAAACAGTATCAAAATAATAAATAATACAGATAATAAATGCATCACAGAGATAATACATATTAACTATCTAAATCAGAAGAACTTGCACTGAAGAAAAATAATGGCTCTATTTCCATGTTTAATATTTTATCTACAAAACTTAAAAAATATGGACACATCTAAAAAAATATATACTTAGCAGTCATATTGTACATGGATATTTTCTGAGTTTGTACTAAATGCTGACTGATATTTTATGGTGTGGCAGATTTCTGGAGCACATCAAAAAATCAAAACAGATAATATTTTGCTTTCAAACTACATTCTTTGATGTTTTCTTAAAGGAAGCAGAAGAAAGCATGCTGACACCACTCCCTCCACCCACACTGTCTTAAAACACATCAGCTACCCCCAGTGATCACACAGTCCTATCTTGTCCCAGGCAAACAAATCGCAACTTTTTATTTCCCGGAACTGGTTTCTGCAGATGTGCTCCAAAAAGATGAAAACGAACCTGATGCAGCATCGAATGGCACTGAGGATTTGTCTCTGGTGTGTGCAGACAAAGGAAGCCACCATCTCGTGCTCGCTCTTTTGTGTCTAGTGTTGTTTGTTTCCATGTTTTTATGCGCATACATGCACATTTCCAGCATAAAGTACATGCACAGGCCAAAATATTCCCACAAATGTGTGAACATGGATGCACCCACATATGCACAAACAACCACTTTGAGAGCGCCAAGAGAACATAAGAAAATACAACATAATAAACAGTCCAACGGTGTGGACTGTTATTGGGCAGTACTTTTATCGCATGGCTGTGCTTCCCCCTGGGTCTGATTTTTTGGTGTCTCATTAGTTCCAGAGGCATCTTGTGGTCCCGCACTGCAGCAGCAAACAAGAAAGGCTTTCTGAAGTTCTTCAACCATTGCTTTCTCTCCATCTTCCAGCTCCGCATCCTTTTGCATATCCCACCTGGAGAGCAAGCATACACACAACACGAGCCGTTTAATGCAAGCGAACAGTTCTGAGGGTTAAATGGAAAACCACATTCAGCAAAATCTTCTAAATTTGTCTCCTATATGTTGTTTTGATGCATTAGGACGTTGCCAACATATTCGATAAGCTTCCAAACAAATCGCCGTCATGTTTTTATATCATGCCTCTAAATATATGTCACCACCATGAGGCTCCATGTTCCTGATTTAGACACAAACTAAAAGCTATTCCAAAAATCATTCTGTCGCTAGAGTAAGTGTTGCCAACTTATGGTTCTTTACCCAAAATATCTTAAAATTTCTCTGCTAATCAAATGCAAAATCACTAATTTTTAAGTTATATGTGTCCAGTGTAAATCACACCTCAATACATTGAGAGAAATTCAGCACTCCTGTACTTTACTGGGTTTTTTTTAGGGGAAATATTTTTGCTGACTAATCACACCAGTCAAAACTAATTCAGAACATTAACTTGCACATTTTCCAACAACAGCAAAACAATGAAAGAATATTGGCTCTCTTTCTACAGTGAGTTGCGAAAGTACTCACACCTCTTGAAATTTCTTTAGTGAACCTTGGTGAAAAAACAGCATCATGAAGACCAAGAAACACAACAGAGAATTGTGAGGAAGATTTAATCGGGGTTAGGCTATAAGACAAGCTTAGAACGTTTGATGTAGCACTATTCAGACCATTATCAAAGAAAGGAAAAAGTGGTGGGACAACTATTTGTCCTGCACCTCATCAATCTGACATCTATTCAAGAACGGCAAGGAGAAAGTATCATTGAAAGAAAACTATAACAAGTCCAGTTTGTGGTTTGCCTCCCCCTACCAAACCTGAGAGAATCTGTGACAAGACTTAAAAATTGATGTTCACAGATGCTCTCCATCTAATTTAAGTGAGATGGAGCAGTAGTGCAAAATAGGCTAATTTTACTCTCTAGACGTGCAAAGCTGGTGCCCCAAAAGAGTTCCAGCTGCAATTTTAATAAAGAACTTGTTCTACGAAGTATTGACATTGTTGGGGTGGGGAAACACTTTTCATAGATATACCTATCAACATTTTTACAACGACATGTCATTTCCTTTCCACATTCCAATTTTGCACTACTATATGCTGGTCTATAACAATAAATCTCTATAAACATAAAGGTTTGGAGTAACGTGACAAAATGTAGAGAAGGTAAAGGTTAAAAGTTACTTTTGCAAGGCACTGAATGTCATTCTTTTCCATCAGTCTCTCTGATTTCTACCATAGAAAAGTTATCATTCAGCAACCTCAGAACAATCCATTTGGGTAAGTAAATTTTACAGAATGAATTGCTGCAGCTGCATCCTGTTTAATCGCATCTACAGTATGTCTTCCTTATACTTGATGTGAGGACATCAAGGTTAGTCCCGTTGTAATTCACTCACAGTATTTCCATTGAATCCCTTGACGAGCGACTGTGGTCAATCAAACCCACGAGGATGGGCTGAGGACTGTGTTTGAGCTGACGCCTTATACTGCCTTCACAGAAGAATTATATCTGTCCGACTGCAAATGATTGCATTTTCATTGCAATCTTTCCGTCCCCTTTTATCCTACCCTGCCTCCATTCCCATTTCCCTCTACTGGCTTCTGTGAAACATGGGCTGTATATTTGTGTTTTGTGAATGTGTGTGAAGTGTACAGTGTACATAAAGAGGAAAAGGGAGGTAAAGGGTGAAGTAAATCATATGTGTTTAATGCAAAATAACATTCAGAGCCTTTGAAGAAGTTCCAGCGTTTTTGACAGATTGTGTCTAGACCAATTGGACATCATCTTGCTTCATTTAAATGCAATTCAAGCATAGTAATTACCCTCTAAGAAGTGGAACAGATTGAGGAAGTGTGCATTCTTCTCTGTATGTATCTTAGTTCATAAATCTTTGATTTACAGCATACAATCTGCTTCGGAAGTCTTTCCATACCATTTTTTACCTTTTCAAAACAATAGTAGCTGACTTTATCTGAGGAAATGCTTAAATCTTAAAATATATATCTCACCTTCTTGCTTTTCTGTTAGTGCTTTCAGATCCTATGGCTGGCTGGTCCCACACACCATACGTCATCACCACATCACTCCCTCATCTGGCAAATCTAACTTGCCTCTATAAAAATCAGCTGATGCGGGGCTATGACTACCTCGCCCGGAGGCCATGGACATAAGAGAGACTGGCTGTGAAAGTGGCATCTATCTCCACAACATTATCTCTGTCTGCTCTGTTCCTTGGTCTTTATGATGCTTTTTGTTCACCAATGGTCTCTACCAAACCTCTAAAGCCTTCAAATAACAATTGTATTTATACTAAGATTAAATCACACACAGGTTTATTTACTTATGGGGTGACTGGAATCCTTTTCCTTCCACTTCACAATTATGTGCTACTTTGTGTTCATCTAACACATAAAATCCAAGTAAAACACATTGAAGTTGGTGGTTGTAACATGAAAGAATGCATAAAAGTTTCAGTGATGTGAATAGTTCAGCACTGCACTGTATGAGAAGATTCAAGTAAAAAAGCCATAAAATAAGTAAAACAACTTGAAATGAAGTTATACCTGATTATTTCCATGAGTGACACAGAATAAAATTAGTTTTACCAAATAACAATTGAGATACAAACACTCATAGCAGGAACAATACAAATGTCACATGGTATGCAGAACGAGTGCAGGAAAGGTACGAGGCAGAAAAGAGAGCCAGAATAATGGCAGCCAATAAAAGAGGGAGCAAGGAAAAGAGAGAGAAAGAGAGAGAGAGAGCGGAAGGAAGACAGGAAGGTACGGTAAAGGTTTTTCAATGTTTAATTTTCAAATAGGATTAAGCAGAATGACATTTAGCTGAAGGTTACATGCTCAGCATTGTCTTAGCTGATATTGATATGCAGGAGGCACCCTACTTGTCACCGGGACAAACACTGTTGATGAATGAGAAGCCTTTCCCAGGGAAGGTGTTAAGTGCAAATTTGAAATGAAGAGTGAGACAGAGGTGGGGAGAGAGAGAAAAAAAACACAAAGAGAACATACACACTCACACACAAATCTACATACACACATATTGAATTACCGCAATAGTTGATACAAACTGTCAGAAAATAATGTTGCCAAAACCGTAAATTGTTGCTTAAAGTAAAAGGTTGCTCATTCGCTGGGGCTGGTTGATCTTGTGCTGAACAAAACACACAAGGTGCTCCGTTATGTGCATCTAATTTAAACAACGACGATACAACAATGCCTCTTAGAAATGCATAAGTAGGCTAAAGTTGACAGTTACTTCACTGTATCCTCATTTCAGCTAACTTTTCCCCCAGAATTTACATCTTAATAAAGCGAGTCTTACCCTTTAATTCTTATGGGCTCTGCTCATTTCTCATGCATTAATACTGGAGCTGCTGACTTAGCTCTTCCTCTGAATACAGAATAGGACACACATATTAAGACTCATATATTTACAGGATTGATGCCATGAGAGATTGTCTTGGAGTTTAATGAGAAGGGCTGGTTCGGATCTGTTTCAGTGTGTGAGCTGCCCTAATCATGGGGAGGCTGCAGACATGAAAGGGAAAGCATCCTTCCAGGTTCTTCTACCTGAGATTGGGTTCAACAAATTAAAGCAAAAGCCTGAATCACTAGATCAGGAAATAAAACACAGTGCAAATAAAACCTCTACAAAGCTGTTTCTCTCAGTGACATACAACAATAAAAACATGTAAACTCTATGAAAGGAAAATAAGCAATGCCTTGGACTGAGCTGTAAGTGAGCAGAAAGACAGAGAGTTTAAAAGATCATGAGAGTCTGGGCCATTGGTTTCTTTAGCAGCCGTCTGTGGTTTCTCTCAGTGTCGGGGTGTTTGTGCCGCTCTAGCTGAAGTGGCTGATCTGCCACCGGGACCTCTGTTTGTTTAAAAGGCGCGCCTGTCAAACAGAGAGCGCCACCGACAGCCAGAAGCTCTGCTAAATGACTCTGACAGCAAGCTCTAATCAGAGGCTTTGCACATTGCCACAGGGCCTGGAGAATCCATCATAACCCAGACCTAAATATTTAAAGCGCTAAACTTTCCAAAGGTCAGGCCTTTCCATGCATGCCAGGGTGACATGTGTCAGTGAAGTGTACAGTGAAGTGGGAAGAGAAGCACGTATCAACATGGACACATGGAGAAATACAACACTGACCACATTCATTGGATAGATTATGCAGAGTTCTGGGTTGTCTCTTCTGCACTCTCTTCTTCAGCTAACCCAGTAGGTTTTCTATAGAATTTAGGTCTGGAGACTGAGATTGGGCATGGAGCAAGGTTGGTGTTGTGTCTGGTAAACAATTTCTGTGTTAATTTAACCATATGTGGTGGATCATAATGCTGCAAGAAGGTCAATGTGTCGCACATAACTGTGCTAACAGACAATATTTTCCAACAATTCCATAAATGTCATTTCCAACTTAGGTAATGAAAACACACGTCAGTTATTGCCAGGTGGTGTTAATAAATCCTGCATGAATCATTGTGTTTATCTCCTGCTTGCAGTGCTGCTCCTGCTGATCAGAGATCAGCTGATTGGAATAGTGAAGTGTCCCCAATGCACTCTACAAATGTTTTTTATGCTGCTACCAGGCTTCTGACAAAATCATCCACGTTTTCAAATGTGACTTCAATCCTGATGCAACTACATTGGCTCTCGGTTCATTTCAGAGTGCATTTTACCATCCTTTCACTGACTTGGAGAGCTCTCCACAGCAGGGATGAAGTTCCATTAAAAGACGTCTGATCTAAACATCCATGACAAGTCCCTGTGATCAGGATCTGCCGATGGCGTCCCACACAAAGCTAAAACAAGGAAACAGATTGTTCTTCAGTGGCTCACAGACCCTGGAACCCCCTTTTTATGGACTTGAGATCAACTGATTCTGTGATTTCTTTAAAACGTTCACTTTTATTTTGCGCATATAAATTCTGTTTTACCTCATTTTACATAGCAAGCCCTGCTTGTTTTTTAAAACAGCATTAATAAATTAAGATGTTATTCATCCGAGTATCCCTATTTGCAGGGAAAGTCCGATAAATTATTTTATTTGTGTGATTAAGCTGTCTCCATGCATTACTATGCTATGCAAAAACCAAGAATAAAACAGAGGGAGGATCAGTCATTTAATGGATAAGAGATTTAAAGCGACAATGATGTGTTGTTGAATATGGAAAACCAAACTGGTTCTTTTAAAGAACCTGTTAAGAACTAGTTCTAACACCAACTCGGACTATGTACTGGTACCGGTTTGGTAGAAAAACACCCTACTTTAAAGAGTTGCCATGTAATCTAATTAGGTTCCTAGTGCTTCTCAAAGACAAACAGGCCCACATCATCATGGATCCTACACCTTACTTAAGTGTGGCTAAGAGCTGCTTTTACACATATTCATCCTATGTTTCACACCAAACTCACCTGAATTTGTAAGGGTTAGATGAGACAAAGTTAGTCATAATCTCATTTAATAAAATCACACAGCCCACAAAGCTTTTAGAAAACTCCACATATTTGAGTTTATGATGCTAGGACAGAAAAGGCTGTTTCTGTGCCTCCCAAATGACTACTTTCCTTTTGAGATAATTTCAGAGCTTTTTACACATTTGTAACCGGGGTGCCAAATGTGAATGCTAGCAACTAAATGTTTAATTTTACACCTTTGACATCAGCTACCAACATCCTTTCCACCAGATGTTCCATATATGATCATCTAATCAAACCATCATACTTGGATTAGAGCTTTAAAGTTGAATTTGACTATATTTTCTAAGACTTAAGGAATTCCTCAGCAATCTGGTGCTAACCGGCTGCAACAGATAAAGGTGCTTCAGAAAAAACACCGCACTCAGATCAACCCCATGACTCTAGAAACATAATAAAAATATCTAGCTTTCTGACAGCAGCAAGTGAGCAGTGGTGCTCTTCTAAAAAGGATGAACATTTTCAGCTACAGCTACCTGACCAGAATAGATTTTCCAAACTGTGTTCTGTGGTGAGATCAGAGGTCAGATTTTCTAGTCATGAGCCAAAAGGTGAGAGTGGATAAATGTGGGCACATATTGTCAGACTGTGTTTTAAACAAAATAAGAGTAGCTGTATAAAATCTAATCTTTTATTTAATTATGTTGCAATTAGTATTTAGTTTAGTAGTTCTAAAGATTACACAGCATTATTTTCAAAAGAAGTATATTTTTTATTAAAACTTAGGAAAAAAAAGAGAAAACAACAAAGAAACAAAAAACAGCAATTAGATAATAATGGATGTTGTGGATCAGAGTTTAGTTCATCTGAGTCAACTGACAAGTTCACAGTATAGGGCAAGAGGTCATTTCTTTTGACTCAGTTTCCAATGAGAAGCTGACATCCGATTCAATTTGGGTATGTGCCTGTGCAGGGCTATAAAGCAGAGAGAGATTGTAACTGACAGCCATTGGACAGCTGGCTGGATTTGAATATTGACGAGACAGAGACTTGACAGAAGGGATTATGC
This sequence comes from Crenichthys baileyi, assembly GCA_036173005.1. Lineage (NCBI taxonomy): Eukaryota > Metazoa > Chordata > Actinopteri > Cyprinodontiformes > Goodeidae > Crenichthys > Crenichthys baileyi. The sequence goes on along the minus strand of JAHHUM010000678.1, from coordinate 175,449 downwards.
TCTACTTTCTGACTTACTAGCTGCAGCACTGATCCATTGTATTGTCAGATCAACTCAGCATCAGATCTACAGTATGCCAGTGAGACGCAGCGTTGCCACTCAGTATTAGACCCTACCTGGGATCCATCTCAATATAATCTGAATACAAAGTGATGTCCGCTCAAAAGCAGCAGGACACTCAGTAAAACAACCAGGACAGAAATATGCCATATCAAAGCAAATCTATGTCAAACGATGGAATTAATTCAGTCCACACAAAAATGGACAGACCGACAGGGTTTGCAATACAAAACAACAAAAAATGACAATAGCTGAGTTTGTAAACCTTGGATCTAATCTGATTCAAAACTAGTTCTTTGTAAATGTTTGAAAGCTGTCTAGTTTCGTAAATACACTTGAATTTCATACACGAAAACTTTAATGGACTGATTGATTTACTAAGCCTTCTGCAAAGTCAATTGTGGCACAAATTTGCAGAAGAGTGCAATTCTTAAGTATTGCTTTTCCAGTTGCCTTTTCCAATTGAGATCCATTCCCTAAAGGTCTGAGAAAAGGATTGCCAAAAGGATTTGTTATCCATGTTTTTTAAAGAAAATAGAAGACAACAAATCAGAAATTCTGTAGCTCTTGTAGCTTGTTATTGTTGTTTTCTTAAAGCCGCACCAAGCTAGTGTTATCATCATGATTTACATTTTAAAATTTACCTGAAGGTGCACTAATAGTATGCAATTTTAGTAACCACCACCAGAACCAGGTAGTCCCAGAGAATCTATTTCTAAATTGTCACCACATGTTAAACTACTACAGATAGTAAATCTGTCCCCAAGTCTGCAAGCATCACATGAATGAATCTGCACAATTTTAACCGTGTGCATTGATGTTTATTATTTTTGTATGTGTGAGCATGCATGTCAAAGACACTTTCTCAACCACATCAAGCTGGTCTCGTCTCCCACCAAGACACATCCTCCCATCTCGAGGGCCGTCAAGAGCAGTCAAGTCATAGATCGCCTGATCAAAGGACCTTGGACAGATCTGTGAAGGCCCTTTGAAAGGACATTCACGGTTACACAAGCTGACACGCTTTTTCTTGCTTGAACACAAGCGCGCATCTAGCCTCTGAGGCATGTATGCTTAAAAGTGCATGTGCAGAGGGACTCACACAAACACAAGACTTCAAACGCAGCATCAGACACCAAGTTCAAGCCATAATAATAAGCTAATCAGAAGGCACAGCCGGGTTTTTCTCTTATATCATTATATGAAATATCCAAGAACAGGCAGATGTGAAGTGAAAGAAACAGAAATGCGGGGACATAAAATGTGTCATAGTTTTATAAGATATAAATGTATTAGACACATAATTCCAGATATGTATGTACAAAACAAGCAGTGCAGGATGTACTGGTGCAGCGTGAAGGTTTGTGAACTTTTTTCAAGCTGTTGGGTAGAATCTATGAATTCTCCCTATACTTCAATGGCTTGTAATTATTTACTATGAAGTGTAAAGCCTGCCATGAATCCAAAACAACTGAAGAGGTCAAACCTAATGCATAAAGTAAAGGTTTAAGAGAAAACTGCATTGAGTTAGGTAAAAATGAAAGAACTAAAGGGAATATAAAATACCAGGCAAAATTTCAGGGAATTATACCATTACAATGAGATTGTTACATTTCTGATATCAGTTGCAATTATCCCACATTTTGCTGTCTCTTCCCAGTCTTTTCCATATTCAAGCTGCATTACCTTCTGTCAGGTTTAGCATTTCAGTCACCAAATTCTATATCAGAGATGGGCATCAAGAGGCACAAAAATCTAAATATAATATTGACTTGGGTAACATGGAAGCCTGACCCTTAATACATAACAACCTAACAAATATTTCATCCACGCTGTTCTTTTATCATTGATATTGGAATGATGGTTGCGGCTTCATGTTGTGCAGCTCCATCTAAAATAGAGATTATCAATTTGCAAACATTTTACAGTGACATGGGCTGGAAAAGTGCATACAAAATATCCCATTTGGAGAGTAATTTACCAAGAAAGGTAAAAGGACATTAGAATTAAATCAATTAAAAATCCTGTAATCCAACATTTATGATGCTGGTATCTGGTTGTCTGTAAATAACAGCTATCCATCTGGTTCTCTCTAGTCATAGCTCTTTCTTCTTTTCAGTTGTTTACAGTATGCTCTACATATTGAAACCTGACATACAATCCACAGTTCTCTCTATAGTTTAGTCTTTTGATGTCTAAACTTTTTGTCAAAAAAAAACTTCAAGTTGAAAGTACATACGGGCTACATAACTAAAATGTATTGTGAATGTGTAAATCTTCTTTAATGCAGCTTCACATATTTAGCTAAGTAATTATTTAAAGGCAGATTTGGGATGGTTGTGGTCATATTTACTATGGAACAAAAAGAGAGCAAAAAGTGTGGTCATCAAAATACAAAGACTCTGTGTTGTACATAAAATTTTAAATAACGTGAGAAATTTTAATTTGTTGGTAAAACATTTCACCTATAAAAAAAAGTCTGAAGTCTGAGTCAGCCAGCTTTGTATCATTCTTGAATTGCAATCAGGAACCACATAAAATCAATCCAGAGGCTGCAAATGGGATCTGGGATGCACTTTGGACACCCCTGGTTTAGTCATTCCATACAACATCAAACAGGCTAAAACAGTCCTTCAAAAATCCTGCTGAGGTGAACAGCTAAGTTTAGTTTTTGTTGGTCTATTACATAATAGACCAACAAAAAATAAACTTAACTTAAGTAAGCTTAACTTACCAGTACAATGCAGTCAAGTTTGTGGTGTTAGTGAGAGAAAATGTAAAAAAATAAAAAAAAATTATGGAGTGTAAATAGTTTTTCATTTTGTTTGTTTTATTTCAACGTAGGATCACAGCAATCAAGAAGTGCATTGTGTTACAATGGGCAAAAAATATTATAGTAGTGATGCTCAACAACAACATTACTTTGAAATAGAATTTTTAAGTTTGTGGCTTCCACAAGGCAAAAAATATATATATTGAAGGGGTTTGAATACTTTAGAAAGCCAGCATATGTGGGTTGTGGCTGTGGATACATTATAGTGTTTGTTTTGTGGCCCAAACCCCTCGACTCAGTGAGACACAATTTTTTTATTTAGAGAAGTCAGACTATATATATAATGTGACCACATATCTCAAATTCCTTTGCTTGGCTGTTTCTGGCTCCTAATTATTCTCTCTAGTCATCCAGGGGAAAGTTTGTGTAAATTTGCAGTGGCTTAATTACTGAATAATTTAGACCATGCTCCAAATTAATGTAGACATTTCCATATTAATGTGTTTGCCTTCTGATTCAACATTTATTTGTACTGTGGACAGGAGAGTAGCAATTACCATGGCATATCATAACGATTGTCCTGTTATTTTAGACATCATTATGTTGCTTGTCCACCGCACTGTGACTGTGAGAACTTGTCTATAAGACACAGCTTGATACATTCCTCAGATATGCTCACTGTTCCTCTGTGGCTAAGATCTTGCTTGAGGAGAAAAGAGTGAGGGGGCACAGTTCATGTTTGACAAGGTGAGGTCCAATTTAGAACAGCTGCTTCTTTTGGACGCATTTTTTATATGCAGGAAAAATGAGGACAACAGCAAGTATCCAAAAACCTGCCAAGTCCCCACACTTTCTCCTGGTCAGAGTAGCAACACAGACACTGAGGTTTTTGTGTCCCAGAGGGTTGACAGTTCTTTGTTTCTTTTATCTTCCTTCCTGACCCACCTCTCCCTCCACCTTGCCTCTTTCTTTGCTTCCCTCGGATTCTCCCAACTGTTTGGGTCTTGTTAGGAGCTTGGTTTAACAGGTTGGCATCTTTCACTGAAACAGCACCACCAAAGGAAGTTGTGACACTGAGAAATGTGGGCATGTGCAGGCACTTCTGTACATGTGTGTGTGTATCTGAGAGAGAGAGATAGAGGGAGACCTTTCTTTCTTGAGCTACAGTAAATTATTACAGCTAGCCCCTTCGTTAGGAAAGCCAACAGTCTCTGCTGTGTCCTATGTCTCCCTGTCTGACACCAATTCCCAAATTCCATCCACCTGAGGCAAAACAAACATTTCCATCAGGAAACAAAAACCATCCTCCTGTATAAATATATTCCTAAGATTGCAAGCTACATTTTGTCCAGGTAGAACAAGGTGAAAAAGCAGATTGTAATTAACAAATGTATGAGCATATATTTGCTTATTATTTCAGCCCAAACACTTCACAGCCTACCTCCTAAATGTAAATCATTTTTAAAACCCTGTAGGCCAGATTGGTTGTGTTCTATGTAAGTGAAGCATTTACCACAGGAGACACCCGCTACCAAGACCATCATTTCTTCCCATATGAGCTAAAGAAAGATTAACATCTTTTTGAGCTGCTGCAACTCGTATTAACCACAAATAAAAATCAGTTGCCCCATGTTGGATTTTCTTTACATTTACTAATTTACTTTATTTAGATAAAGCCATAGTTTGCAGAGGGGCCACAAAGAATAAGAAGGATCTCACTGTACAAAAGTATCAGCCAGGAGAAGGGTACAGAAAACTACACAGCATTGCGTATATCATTGAAGAGGGAAGACAGACATCAAAAACAGAAGAACAATATCAGGTAATAAATGGTTACAAAAAAAAAAAGACATTTCTACAGAACAAATGAAATGTCAAGACAGAAACCGGTCAGGGAGGCAACCATGACGGCAACAAAACACTGAAGGACCTTTAGGGATCCCTAATAGTAAAGTGTTGGAAATGTGACAAAAATCTCTATTTTTTTTAATCTATTTATTACAGGGACAGTGCATTTCTGTCAATATACCAGAGTTTGCCAGAAGGCTATTTTTCACCTGCAGTCCCTAGACAGATGGAAAAAGTTACCCTAAAAATAGGAGTAATATTACATATTTACATTAACAAAATAACAATTACAATACATTTAATAAAAGTACCATAAAAACTAAAATGTACATTAGTAACAAACATACCATCTGTCAAAAAAGCAGCTAGATATACACTCACCGGCCACTTTATTAGGTACACCACCTTGCTAGTACTGGGCTGGACGCCCTTTTGCATTCAGAACTGCCTTAATCCTCTGTGGCATAGATTCAACAAGGTACTGGAAACATTCCTCAGAGAGTTTGGTCCATATTGACATGATAGCATCACACAGATGCTGCAGAGTTGTCGGCTGCACATCCATGATGCGAATCTCCCGTTCCACCACATCCCAAAGGTGCTCTATTGGACTGAGATCTGGTGACTGTGGAGGCCATTTGAGTACAGTGAACTCATTGTCATGTTCAAGAAACCAGTCTGAGATGATTCGTGCTTTATGACATGGCGCGTTATCCTGCTGGAAGTAACCATCAGAAGATGGGTACACTGTGTTCATAAAAGGATGGACATGGTCAGTAACAATACTCAGGTAGGCTGTGGCGTTGACACGATCCTTAATTGGTACTATGGGGCCCAAAGTGTGCCAAGAAAATATCCCCCACACCATTACACCACCACCACCAGCCTGAACCGTTGATACAAGGCAGGATGGATCCATGCTTTCATGTTGTTGATGTCAAATTCTGACCCTACCATCCAAATTTCGCAGCAGAAATCGAGACTCATCAGCCCAGGCAACGTTTTTTCAATATTATATTGTCCAATTTTGGTGAGCCTATGCGAATTGTAGCCTCAGTTTCCTGTACTTAGCTGACAGGAGTGGCACCCGGTGTGGTCTTCTGCTGCTGTAGCCCATCCGCCTCAAGGTTTGGCGTGTTGTGCGTTCAGAATTGCTTTTCTGCATGCCTTGGTTGTAACGAGTGGTTATTTGAGTTACTGTTGCCCTTCTATCAGCTCGAACCAGTCTGGCCATTCTCCTCTGACCTCTGGGATTAACAAGGCATTTGCCCCCACAGAACTGATGCTCACTGGATATTTTCTCTTTTTCGTGTCATTCTCTGTAAACCCTAGATATGGTAGTGCATGAAAATCCCAGTAGATCAGTGGTTTCTGAAATACTCAGACCAGCCCGTCTGGCACCAACAACCATGCCACGTTCAAAGTCACTTAAATCACCTTTCTTCCCCATTCTGATGCTCGGTTTGAACTGCAGCAGATCGTCTTGACCATGTCTATATGCCTAAATGTATTAAGTTGTTGCCATGTGATTGGCTGATTAGAAATTTGTGTTAACGAGCAGTTGGACAGGTGTACCTAATAAAGTGGCCGGTGAGTGTACGTGTTCCTCATATTTTCAGAAGGAGTGGGGCTGCTAAACAGCGGGGTTTACTTTTACAGAAAACATCCACGCCTGGCTAAATTCCCTAAAACCCTGTGGGGGAATCTGTTTTGGACTGATGCAGACAAACTTGAAATTTTGGGCCACAATAGGAGAAAAAAACATTTTTTTGGAATAAAGCAGGATGACTAAAGAAACAGTCACACCATGGTGGTGGCAGCATCATGCTCTGCCATTACTGTTCTTCAGATGGAACGGGGGATTTTGTTAAGGTGGATGAAATTATGGCCAGTTAAAGTCAATTTTTACCCAGCGACGTCAGGTGTCTCCTAGATAGCTGAATATAAAAGGCCTTTAACTGTGCAGCATCAGAGTAAGTCCAAGCATACATCTAAATCAACAAAAGAATTGCCTTCCCAGAAGAAAATTATTGTTTTTAAATAGCCTAACCAGAGTCCAGAACAAAATGTTACGGAAAATCTGTGAGCTCACCTGAGAAAGAAAAAGTGCCAGAGTGCCCTCACAATCTGGTATATTTGGAGAAATTCTGCAAGGCAGAGTGGGCAAATATTGCAAAGACTTGATGGTGCACGTTAAAAGACTTCTAAAGAAGACTGAACGTTGTAAGTGAATCGGAGGAGCTTCAACAAAGTAATACTTAAAGCCATGCACACTAATGCCACCAACTGTTTTATTTCTTTTTTTTTTTACCCAATTAAATTTGGTCATTTTTAGATTGAATTGTAGAAGACACGTGACCTTAAAAGTAAAAAAATATTTCAACATAAAAGCTAGAATAATAACAGGGGTCCATACATTTTTCATTATCATCACAGTTAATATGTTACCTCCAGGAGGACTACTTTTCCTCCAATCATTTGCCATCCTCCAAGGTTCCTGTGAAACCACAACTCCTCATTCCCACCTCTCTTGCCACCAGATGATCTGTACATCCACAGGTTTCTTTAAAGAGCAAATATGAAAGCCTGCCAGAACACACAACCTGCCTCTGTGCCTTGTGTCTGCATTTGGGTCTCCTCCTTTAAACTTTGTCACCAAATGCATAAAATATAACCCATGAATTAATGAACAAAGACGATGCAGATAGTCTTTAGATTTTGCCCTCCTCACACACACAAGCGCAAACACAGAGAACAAGAATTCCCTCATCCAAGCTCCCCACAGAACAGCCTACAGAGGAGGGAAAAAAGTTATTTGTTGTTACTTCACCTCCGTGTGCTAGCAGGAAATAATCTATGACTTATTCAAGACTTTCTCTTTGTCATTTGTGCATATATCAAGTGAAAACTCTACTAAGGAGTGGTGTGGCTTGAGAAGCTGCAAAAGTGACAAAACTTTAGTTTTTGAGACTAGCTATCTATAATTTCCATGCCGCTACAAATAAACTTCCCATTTCAGCATTTTTTTTTTTGTAACTGTGGAAAATTTGTGTCTTGGCTCAGCCGCGTAAGTTGTTGGTGAGGTCGATTTAAATTTGATATAGTAACATTTTTTTTTTAGTTTACATAATAACACAAACAGTCTGAGGCAAAGGTAGAACTAAAATACAATAAAACATAAACACGAGTTGGTGTAGTATAAATGAGCTTCAGAACAGAAAAGAAAAAGGGTTCAACTAATATGGTTGATGGTGTCAGAGGGGCTGATCTGAGAATTTCAGAAACTGCTGATCCTTTGGGATTTCCAGACACAACCATCTCTCAGGTTTACAGAGAGTGGTAAAGAAAAGTATCCAGTGAGTACCAGGTGAGAGTGGGCAACAACCACTCTCATCTGGTACACCTGGCCTGACTCTGTGTCTACCTGTGACACTTTTCTGGAGAGGGGCATCGTCCGAGCTTCTGCTGGCAACAACTTAATGCTCACCCTCTACCGATGATGGCCCTGTCTTTTAGTGTTTAACCCTTACTCTCTCCTAGACATGGCAATTGACTGAGCTTTTACTGTAACTAATTATATGTGCTCTCTTTCAGACTCTACCCTTGAAAACTGGCTCAGAGTTTATCTGTTCTTACTTTCTAGATGAAACGACTAAAGGAGCTACATCCATTAACATTTACTTTTCCTTTCCATAGAAAGTACTCCTGGATCAGTGCTTCTTTGTTCTCTTTGTGTCTCTGCTCTGTTCTCTCAAACCCCCAGTCGGTCGTGGCAAATGGCCGCTCACACTGAGCCTGGTTCTGGTTCTGCTGGAGGTTTCTTCCTGTTAAAAGGGAGTTTTTCCTCTCCACTGTCGCTACATGCATGCTCAGTATGAGGGATTGCTGCAAAGTCAACGCCAGTGACTGTCCACTGTCTCTACATGCTCATCCGGGAGGAGGGATGCTGCAAGTCACTGACTGGATGCAATCTGCTGGGTTTTCCTTAGACAGAAAAACTTTTTATCTATTTTGAATAAATAACTGAATCTGACTGCACTGTTCAATGGTTAGGACTAATTGGAATGTATGTACCTGACTTTTGTGAAGTGCCTTGAGACGACATGTGTTGTGAATTGGCGCTATATAAATAAAACCGAATTGAATTGGATTGAATTGAATTGAACTGATAGAGGAATTAGTAGCTTATATAACCACTCATTACAAACAAGGTGTGTGAAATTCCATCTCTAAATGCACGTCACATAAAACCTGAAGCAGATGGGTTAAAGCAGGAAAAAAACCACACTTGCTTTTACCTAAGAACAAGAAACTGAACCTACAATTGACAATACTGATTGGAAAAACATTGCCTGGGTGATCGAGCCTTGATTTCAGTTGCAATATTGAGATGGTAAGGTCAGAATTTGGTATAAACAATAAGAATGGATCCAGCCTGCCTTTGTATCAACAGTTTGGGCTGTGCAATATTTAAACACTACTTCTTAGCTGAGCTTTTTTGCTGATGACGTCCATTTCTTTATGACCACATTGCACCCATCACCAAATGCCTACTTCCAGCTGGATAATGCACCATGTCACTCCAAACATGTAATACTGGCTTCTTGAAAGTGGCAGTAAGTTCCTTGTACTGGAGATGTGCAGCTTACAAATCTGTAGCATCCACATGATGACAATGGTATGTTTATATAAACCAAAATTTCTTAGGAATGTTTCAGACACCAAGGGGAATCTGTACCATGGAGTATTATGCATTTACAGAAATACTATACTGTTTCTTGTGTGCCTGTTTGGGTTTGGCAAAAGTAAAATCTTGCCATTGATTATCTTTGTGGCAGTACATTACTTCCTTGCCTTGACTACAATAGGTTACACTGTTACTTTCTTTTCAAAAGCAAATCCTGCCAAGCAATTCCTAAGCAACCATTTTCATATTAGCAAACACAATATATTTGTTTTAAAGTGCAGAGAAATTTGCATCACTTACAGGCACCAGTTGGCCATACTGTAAATCTAAGTGTAAAGGCTCCATTCATAATGACATTATTAGCTATGGCTCCTGTGGTTTTACTGTTCCCTGGGCCTGCAGTGAACTGATTAGTCCATGTGGAAATGATCTTACCTTTTGTGTGTGTGTGTGTGCTGTATATGGCTGAGGGTGCTCTGTTATTGTCTATCAGATCAGGGCCTTGTTCTTTTACCATTTCAAACAGTTCATTTTCTACCATGCTAATGGCATTTTTAGGGGGTTAAGGAGATAAATAAATTTGTGCTGTCAACTCATTTAAAATCAAATGCCACTTAATTATAGCTGTATGTGTTTTCAAACACTTTGCATAATTTATTGTTCAGCTCCATCCTAATCTCCCGATCCTTATCGTGTCCGCCCTATTTTAGCTCCTCTGTTCTTATAATAAAATCATAATGCGCCCTCTCTCAGTTTTTCTTTCTGCGTTTTGCTGCCAACAGCAGTGAGAAAGAGATAAGGAGGGCGATGAAAAGATTTTTTTTTTTAAGTTACGCCTTACCTTGTAGGGATTTGATGTAAAGGTCTATTGTCAGCTCAGGAGAGCAAAGTGTGCCTGCTCTCTTACACACAGCCCTCTGGCAGTTTTGCACTTCTTACATAACAAAATACAAACAGTGACAAAGTATATGAAAAGAAAACCGCAACATTATGATTCACAATCCGTTTGTAGGCATACCTATCACAAAAACACAACAAATACAAGCATGACATCCCGATTAAATTTAGCTTCATCCAAATGATTGTCATAAAGTTTTTTGATGTTTAGCATTTGTACTATGCCTGTATTTCCTTTTAGTTCTTTAAAGCATGTACCTACAAAACACAAGAACATTAGAGGTGTAATTAGAGTTGCACAAATAAAGTAAAAAAGAAACTGAGCATACTGCCCTTTGTCAAGAACGTCCAAATTTGGATTTATTTAGTCTACAAATTAGATTTTATGTTTATACATGTATATTTAGAAGAATGAGGGTCACCAGTACATTACAAATGTCAATACAGTGTTTTGCTAAAGTAAAACTTCAGTGTAATTCATTGAAATTTTACGTCTCGAACCAACACAAAGTAGTGTACAATTTTTCAAATATTCTCACTAACAATCTGCAGGATGCATTTGTATTCAGCCTCCCTGAGTCAATTTGTGGAACCACCCTCTGTTGCTTTTACAGCTAAACTTCTTTGGGGTATGTTTCTACCAGCCTTGCATCTTTGCAAATTATCTCACACTCAGTTGGATAGAGAGCATCTGTGAACAGAAGTTTTCAAGTCTTGTCACAGATTGACACTGGATTTAGCTCTGGACTTTGACTAGGCCATGTCAACACATTTGATCTCAACCATACTACTGCACTTCTGGCTGACTGTTTAGACTTTTTTCCTGCTAGAAGGTGAGACTCCTCTCCAGTCTCAAGTTTTTTTCAGCTCTAACAGCTTTCCCCCTAAACTGCACTGTATTCAGCTCCAACCAACTTCCCATCAACTCCAGCCTTCCTGCCCTCGCTGAAAAAAAGATTCCCCACAGAATGATTCCGCCACCGTCACACATGGAGATTCTTGTGTAGGGCAAAACGTTCCTGTTTAGACTTCATCTGACCAGACCACCTTCTTCCATTTTGTTAGCTTTTTCCCCTGCATGAATTTGGCAAATATAAAATGTGACTCTCTTTCTTTCAACATTGACTATCTTTTTCCCAGTCTTCCATAAAATGGCAAATTTGTAGTGTGGACGTGTGGAACCAATATCAGATTCTCCCACTTGAGGTGTGGATTTCTGCAGATTCTCTGCAGCTTCTCTAGAGTTACCATGGGCCTTCTGATTCTCTGATTAATACTCTCATTGCCCAGCCTGTCATTTTAGGTAGAAGGACATGTCTTCGTAGGTTTCCAAGATGGGAACATTCCATTTTTGGTGGACATGATGCAGTTTGTAAAATAATGTTCTCAAAAAAACCTGCATTTAAAAAAAAGGACCTGCATTATTTATACTTAGTTATTATTATATGATTAAATTACATGGAAGCGGACTCTCTTTATTTTACAAACAACGACTATTTTATTTAGGGGTGTCAAAGGATGCAGACCACACTTCTCATAATTACTTTTGTAACATTTTGTTTTACTACTCATTCCACATGGTCTATCACATGAACTCATAATTTAATACATTGAGCTTGACAAATTGTGAAAAAGTTTAATAGTATAGATGCTTTACAAGGTGGTGCACATGACATGAAAAAACAGTCAGACTACACATCTGCTGCAAAGTTTGAGTTACCATTTCAATATACATCCATGCATTTGCAGCTTTTATTACTTTGCATTCAGAGAACATGATGTGCTGTATAGCTGCAGCTGCTGAAGGGGGTGGTACAGCAATTGCCCTGCATAGACTGGATCAGAAGCCAGATGCGATCCTTTAATCAGTGAATTTGGAAAGATTATTCAACTAAGTACTGCAAGCAACACTATAGTTTAAGCATGTAAACAAAGCAACATTAGAAACATTAGCAAAATTATCCATAACTGATAATGAAAGCAAAAAGAGAGTTACTGGCTGAAAAAATTTATTGTTTCTTGTGCGTGTGTGACTTTACAGAACTCCTTAAAGTCACACACACGGAGGGACCATATACTAACATAGGCCACAATGGTGCATCCTGAATCTAAAGCCATTTATTCTCCGAGGTTAAGGCATTTTGTTTCCAAGAAAGTTGTCAGAACCCAAAACTCAGCCATGCTCTTGCTTTCAGCCCACACAAATTTAGAATAACCAGTCCTCTAAATCTCTAATAAAATTATCAATAAAATTAAACAAGGAGGAATTGCCTTGACTACCTCATAAACTGTGCACAAGGCTACATGTGCCACAACCAGTGTTTTTACAAAAGCTGTAGCTTTTGTGGCAGCGCAGTAACCAGGTAATTGATTGGAGGAGCATGCAGTTGTGCATCCTCTCTGCTGCCCTTCCATCCTGGGCCAGTCAATGGACCAGACAGGCTTGGGCTTAGTATATCACTGAGCTGCACAGCAGACAGATACAAGTCAATAGAAGGATGCCACTTCTGAATATTCACTCAAGAGTTCAGTGGTAGGCTGAATATGAATTAGCACAGATAAGCTTAGTCCAAACTTTCATGGCGGCTTTATAAGAATTCCTAGAAGAAGTAAGGTGGGGAGGAAATAGTTGTGTTAGTGAAAGTATTAGTAAAAGTATTTTAGAGTGACATCGCTGATGGCCATATTTACTCAAACAACCAAAGCAGCACAGTCTGTGGGGGTTTACAGCCAAGAATTCACAGCAAATAAACTAATTAAGTTTACAGTACAAACTTCAGATGGACACCTCAGTAGATAATTACAATAAGTATATTGTTTAGCCTTAGAAAACCATCCATCATATATAGTGCAGCCCTTCCAAACATACTCCCCATGGAGAAGCATAAAGATATTGCTATCGAGTTTTCAAAATGTCAGGGCTATGGAAACCATTGTGCAATTACATAATGATTATTGCAAAAAACTTTCTCAACCTCACTCAGCATGGCTGTAATATGCAATGGATGGCCATGGGGGTTCATTAGTGAGAACAGTCTGCTGTTGAAAAGCTCCAGTTTCACCTCTGATCCCGCCTAATGTGATTTGGACTCGAGATTGGTAGTGGAGAGATTAGATGCCGGCTCACCTCAGGGTGGGAACTGAGGAAGAAGACATACATCAATGTTGTTTGTGTTCAAAATCAAATGTCTTCGCGCCTCTAATTTGCTCTGAAGCCTCTGCAAAAAAGACTGTCTAGAAGGAATTTATAGTTTAATTTGTTTGGCGGCAACAGAAAATTGGTGGGCCGGATGGTTACTCTCTAACTTACTACGCCACTGTTTTGACTGCATGATTTCGTCTTCCATTACAACAAATCAGCTGGTTTGTTTTGGAACTGGAGACTCAAAGAGTTAGCTACAGATGACAACTGGGTTAGCATTCACCTCTTATTACCTCATGGTTGACCCCCACAGCCTGAGCTGCCAGTTGTAATGTCAACCTACTTCCTTTCAATTCCTTTCTATTAGCCCTCCTCTCTGTCCACCTTCCTCCATATAAACCCCCTTTTACCTTCTCTATCATGTCTCTTACCTCTACACCTCATCCTCCTTTCCCTGCTCATTAGGTCATTCTTGTGGTGATTTGTCAGAGTGGCTGTGTTGATTAATAGGCCGACAAAGCCCCTATATTAGGAGGCTGTCAGCGGGGCTCCAGAATGCCAGAGCAGTCCTGCTGAGCCCCCTCACCACCCAGGTGGCCCTATTTGGGCTAAATGAGCTGTGAAGGGTCCTGGCTATGCCCGCCTTCCTCACACTAAGACTTTATGCACAAACACACATGCAGGCACTGACACATGCAGGCACACAAACACTCACAGGCATCTAAGTTGCAAGTGCACATGCAGGCACGCTCGCATACTCAGCACCCTGGCTCTCACTGCCACGCACCCCTGCGTTCCCACATGATTTGTCACACTCCATCAATAGACAATAAGTTACTGCCAGTCTAGCCTGTCAATGGGCCCGGTCTTCAGCAAACCCCTTTCTATGCTGGTCCGACCCCAGAGGGTATGGGGGTAGGGTGGAGTAGGGAGAAAATGGTGAACATGTACTGGCAGAGTTTGAAGAAAGATTGGAATAAAACAAAAGAGGGAAAGTGTATAAATGGAGGAAGTACTGTATGCTGGTAAAAGAGGAAGTTAATAAAGGTGGAGTGACAGAAAAAGAAAAGCAAATCCAAGTGGAAAAGGACAAAATTCTTTGTTGTGCACCCAACATCCCAGTGGAGGGTTTGTTTAGTTGCACAGGTAAATAGAAAGGTTTAAGGGAATGGCAGCCTGTGTCTGTATGTTTCCTGTATGCATGGAGTGAAACGGTTCAACTGCTTCAAGCCAATCACTCGGCCTTGGACTCAGAGGCGGGATGTGCGCATGAATGCGCATCAATGTGAACAGCCCTCTTTGCGAGATTATTTTTTGTTTCTCCCTAAAGTAGGAGGAAGAGACCTTGGTGGTGGATGATATCATACTTGCAAGAACACATGAGCAGACACGCCCTCCCAATGATTCAATCGTATAATGGGCGCCGGGTGAAAAACTGGAATCTGTGAAGGTCAAAAAAAAACTCTGAGCGGTAACATCCACCACTGCAGGCTACTCTTTCAGCTCCTACTCCGTCATTACTGCTGGCCGGCTCGCTCTCATTATCAACTAAGCTCATCAAATACACTTCATAATCAGGCTGTCCTTAACAGACAGATGGGATGGACCCTTTAGTAAATGACAGAGAAACTGGTATAAAGTGATTGTTGTAAAGGACTACTTAATAAACAGGTCATAACACATATAGTTCTACGCTATTACTTCATATGGGATGTACACTTGATTGGACATCTGGAGGAGAGAAAAAGTCTGTTATATTATCCTACCAAATACTATTTAATTGTACTAATTTCTTGTTCCAAGATGGCGCCGACGATGGCAGCCTCGGAGCTTCGCTCTCTCCTTGTTTTTGTATTTTGTGTGTTTATATGTTTTTCGAGCCACAGTACTGTGGTCTCGGGCCACAATTCGGTGGTCTCATTCAGTAGAGAGGAACTCCTCAACATCAGAGAGTCCTCTCTTGGGTTTTTTTCACCATCCTTCATTGATCCGAGGTTCACTGAGCTCCTGGCAAGCGGAGCGGCGGCACTCTACGGAATACTGCGCCGGAAGCGTCGGAGGGGAAAGCGTGCTGGCGCCCTGGTAAAGCTCCGCAAAAGAGGATTTCGCACACCACTGCCTTCAATACATCTGGCAAATGTCCGCTCTCTAAGCAACAAGATGGACGAGCTACTTCTCACCGGTAAAAACTCGGACCTCCGCAAATCAGCGGTTCTCTGCTTCACCGAGACATGGCTGAGTGACAACATCCCGGACCGCGCACTGCTGTTGCCGGACTTCCAGCTGTTCAGAGCGGATCGCAGCGCGGACCTATCAGGGAAGAAGCGAGGAGGCGGAATCTGCTTTTATATAAACGAAGCTTGGTGCAGAGACATAAAAGTGCTGGGGAAAACATGTAGTCCGGATCTGGAGTCATTTTCCATAATCTGCAAACCGTTTTACTCACCGAGAGAGTTTTCCTCGTTCATAATAATCGGCTCATATTTTCCACCACACGGCTGCACTTCTGCCGCGGAAAAACATCTTGCTGAGCTGATTACAGACGTGGAGAAAAAACACCCTGACTCTTTCATCATAATACTGGGAGATTTTAACAGCGCAGATCTCTCTAATGAGCTCCCAAAATACAGACAGCATATTAAGTGTCCCACCAGAGACAAAAACACACTGGACCACTGTTACACAGCTTTTAAGGACTCATACCATGCTGTTACCAGGGCTGCTCTGGGACTTTCGGATCATTGCCTTATCCACCTCATCCCAACTTACAGACAGAAACTAAGAGCTTCCAAACCCGTGGTTCACACTGTTAAAAAGTGGACTGAGGAATTGAAGCAGATGCTACAGGCCTGCTTCGAATGCACAGACTGGACTGTTTTTGAAACCTCAGCCACGGATTTAAACGAACTAACTGATGCGGTGACATCATACATCAGTTTCTGTGAGAACATGTGTGTGCAGACCAAGACCTTCTGCACCTTTGGGGACAACAAGCCATGGTTCACTCCACATCTCAGGAATCTGTGCAGGGACAAGGAAGAAGCTCACAGCAGTGGAGATTGGGCGCGGTACAGGCAGGCCAGGAACAGACTTACAAAGGAGATCAAAGCAGCCAAGAGAAGCTACAGTGAGAAGCTGAAAAACAGCCTTTCTACTGATGACACTTCGGCTGTATGACTGTTTGACTGGTCTGAGAAAACCTGACTGCCTACAGAAGCCCCACCAACCTTCCTGAACAAAGTCCTCGCCTGGCTAACCGTCTGAATGGCTTCTACTGCAGACATGACAAGAAGCCATTCACACCTCAAACCAACTCCTCCACATCCCATTCAGGAACAAATTTGACCAGTAAAGCAACCAACCCCCTACCTTCAGATCCTCTGCCTGCACTAAAGATCTCTGAGGAAGATGTAAATAGGCTCTTTCAGCGCATGAAAACAAAGAAAGCTGGAGGACCTGATAACGTCTCCCCATCATGCCTGAAAGCCTGTGGAAATCAACTCGCTCCAATCTTCACCCGGATCTTCAACAAGTCACTGGAGAAGTGTGAGGTCCCCTACTGCTTCAAACGATCCACCGTCATCCCAGTGCCCAAGAAACCCACCATCCTAGGATTAAATGACTACAGGCCTGTAGCCCTGACGTCTGTGGTCATTAACTCCTTTGAGCGGCTGGTGTAGAAGCACCTGAAAGACGTCACAGGCCCTCTACTGGACGCCCTGCAGTTTGCTTACCGAGCAAACAGGTCGGCAGATGATGCTGTTAACTTAGGTCTACACTTCATCCTGCAACACCTCGACCGTCCAGGGACGTACGCCAGGATCCTGTTTGTAGACTTCAGCTCGGCCTTCAACACCATCATACCAGACATCCTCCACCAGAAGCTCACTCAGCTCAACGTCCCAGCCTCCACCTGTCAGTGGATCAACAGCTTCCTGACGGACCGACAGCAGCAGGTGAGACTGGGGAGCATCTTCTCCCGAACCAGATCAATAAGTACTGGTGCCCCCCAGGGGTGTGTTCTATCCCCACTCCTCTTCTCCCTGTACACAAATGACTGCACCTCAGCAGACTCGTCCGTGAAACTCCTTAAGTTTGCAGATGAAACCACTGTCATTGGACTGATCCAGAACGGTGATGAGTCTGCATACAGACAGGAGGTGGATCGCCTGATACACTGGTGTAGTCAGAACTGCCTGAAACTAAACCCACTCAAGACTGTGGAGATGGTGGTGGACTTTCGGAAAACACCACCTCCATACACCCCCTCACCATCCTCAACAGCTCAACGGCTGTGGATCACTTCAGGTTCTTAGGAACCACCATCTCTGAGGACCTGAGATGGTCTTCACACATAGACACTGTTCGAAAGAAGGCCCAGCAGAGACTGTACTTCCTGAGGCAACTCAAGAAGTTCAACTTTCCACAGGAGCTGCTGGTCATCTTCTACACTGCCATCATTCAGTCTGTCCTGTCTTCATCCATCTCAGTGTGGTTTGGATCATCAACCAAACAGGACAGGTCCAGACTGCAAAGAATAATCAGGACTGCAGAGAGAATCATTAGGGCTGACCTTCCCTCCATCCAGGACTTATACAGGTCTAGGGTTAGGAAAAGAGCTGCTAAAATCTCTGCAGACCCCACACACCCTGCACACAAAGTGTTTAGAGTTCTTCCTTCAGGCCGATGCTACAGAGCGCTGTTAACTAAAACCAGCCGCCACAGAGACAGTTTCTTCCCCCAGGCTGTTTCTCTGTTGAACATTCAATAGAGCACAAAACAACAGCATACAGATGTTGCAAATGCACCTTTTTATTTATTTATATATGTGTATATTTGTACATTGTAGATATGTATTTCTGTAGTACAAAAACAAAAACCAAAGAGCAAAGTGTACTGGAGTCAAATTCCTTGTTTGTATGTACAAACTTGGCAATAAAGCTGATTCTGATTCTGATTCTGATGATGCAAAATAATTATATACCTGCAGTGATTATAGTTATTATGAAGTCGTTATTCCTGAGTCTGTTGAATATCTGAAAGGCAGATGGATACCCTGCCTAAATAGGCAGCTGTTACTAAAGATGTAAGCAACAGACAGCCCTACCATACTGGCAATATGGACGACCATGAAATTAAGACTCAACATACAGTAATTACAATGACAATAAGCTTTGTCTGAGGTGTCAAGTATCAATCCAACACTTGCCAGGCATCTTTCATATCAAAGTGTAGCTAATAGGCAGTAGCGGAGCTAGGCCGCTGCCAACCACTGAACCAGGTTATTCATGAGCTAGCCCTCGTTATTGTGCTTAGTGCTTGATGTAACCGTAACACACCTATCAGTTTCATGTGCCCCCATGCAAATGAATGCATTAGAGGAGACCTCAGAGAGCGAAGTGTGGCCAATAAATTCAGCTGGGGTGAGAAATGTAGCTTATACCATGCATGTCCAACCCAATCTATATAACCTAATTACACACACCATACTATGTAATAAAAGTCTGCATGCCATCAATTCTGACACCTCATTCAGGGCACTGCAAGCAATGTCTATTAGGATCTATAAATCTTCAGGATGGAGATATTCTCCAGGAGTAAGGTGTGTGCTAAGGTGTCTCTGTGGGCAGGCCAAATTGTCACTCTGAGTTGTGTGTCTCAGGTGGTTAAGTCTGCAGAGACTCCCATGTATTTATGGTGTATGTGACTGAATGAATGTATGTCTTTTTAACTATACGTGCTAGTACTAAGTGCTTAAGGTCAGTTTTAGCATGCGGGACAGATGTAACAGAAAGGAAGAGAGGTCCAAGATATTGGCTGTTGACTGGAATTGGACTATTTAAGGTTGATGGGCCCTAACCAACGGATGGGTGCTCTGAAACTCAAAAATCTGATCTAAATGGTCTACACACCATAGTAAGTCCAGGATTTGATGCTGAAAAACTAGTCCATGCATTTGTTACTTCAAGGCTGGACTATTGTAATTCTTTACTATCAGGATGTCCACAAAATGCAGTTAAAAGCCTTCAGCTGATTCAAAATGCTGCAGCAAGAGTTCTGATGAAAATTAAAAAGAGAGATCATATTTCTCCTACTTTAGCTTCCCTTCATTGGCTCCCTGTTAAATCCAGAATAGAATTTAAAATTCCCCTTCTCACATATAAAGCCCTTAATGATTTAGCTCCATCATACATTAGAGATCTGATTGTTCCATACGTTCCTATCAGAGCACTTCGTTCTCAGACTGCAGGTTTACTGGTGGTTCCTAGAGTCTCTAGAAGTAGAATGGGAGGCAGATCCTTTAGTTATCAAGCTCCTCTCCTGTGGAACCAGCTCCCAGTTTTAGTCCGTGAGGCGGACACCCTGTCTACTTTTAAGGCTAGGCTTAAAACTTTCCTTTTTGATAAAGCTTATAGTTAGAGTGGCTTAGGTTATCCTGAGCTATCTTCCTTATTTTACGTCTTCTTCTCCCCTTGTTGAATGGAGTAAGGGGGAGTCAGGTTTAGCCTAAACCGGCTCAGTTATGGCTGAGGTGCAAACACACCCTCCATTTCTGCTACCTGTATGACCCCCTCTCTTTTCCAATTGTTATGGTCAAACTGACAGAGAGAGGTATCCCAATCGTTGTGGTTTTTAGTATAACAATGGCCATCAGTGGGCTCTAGATGGACAAACTGTCTACTTTTAAGGCTAGGTTTAAAACTTTCCTTTTTGATAAAGCTTATAGTTAGAGTGGCTTAGGTTATCCTGAGCTATCTCTGTAGTTATGCTGCTATAGGCTTAGGCTGCTGGAGGACATAATGACCACTTTCACCCTCTTCGCTACTTTCTCACACTACTCTTTAATTTTGTATTATTTGCTGTTATTTAGGCTTTTAACTTTGTTCTCTCTCTTTTCTCTTCCTAGAAGCTACACCTGGCCTGACTCTGTGTCTACCTGTAACACCTTTCTGGAGAGGGGAATCCTCCAAGCTTCTGCTGGCAACAACTTAATGCTCACCCTCTACCGATGATCCACTTGGCCCTGTCTTTCAGTGTTTATCCCTTTCTCACTCCTAGACATAGCTACTGACTGAGCTTTTACTGTGACTAACTCTATGTGCTCTCTTCAGACTCTAAACTTGAAAACTGGCTCAGAGTTTATCTGTTCTTTCTTTCTAGGTGAAACGACTAAAGGAGCTACATCCATTAACATTTACTTTTCCTTCCCATAGAAAGTACTCCTGGATCAGTGCTTCTTTGTTCTCTTTGTGTCTCTGCTCTGTTCTCTCAAACCCCCATTCGGTCGTGGCAAATAGCCGCTCACACTGAGCCTGGTTCTGGTTCTGCTGGAGGTTTCTTCCTGTTAAAAGAAAGTTTTTCCCCTCCACTGTTTCTACATGCATGCTCAGTATGAGGGATTGCTGCAAAGTCAACGCCAGTGACTGTCCACTGTCTCTACATGTTCATCCGGGAGGAGTGAATGCAGCAAGTCACCGACTCGATGCAATCTGCTGGGTTTCCTTAGATAGAAAAACTTTTTATCCAATTTGAATAAATAACAGAATCTGGCTGCGCTGTTCAATGATTAAGATTGATTGGAATGTATGTACCTGACTTTTGTGAAGTGCCTTGAGACGACGTGTTGTGAATTGCCGCTATATAAATAAACTGAATTGAATTGAATTGAATTAAGTGCTACTGGGTTACTGTCACTAAGGGAAGAGGACACAAAGTAAGCTGTTTACCAAAATGTATTAAGCAACTTAAAAGAAAAGTTATCTATGACATTTCAAGACATATTTGAAATTCATTCAAGATGCAACTTTGTGCAAGAGTGCAAGAATTTCAGCAGAATGGCTGAACAGATTATATCAAAAGTGTTCTGTTTTATCATTTTGAGCCTCTGACTGGTCATGAACATGTTGGATTTGGAAGGGTTGCCAGCATTTTGTGAATCTCAGAGTTAAGCTGTCTACATTCTGTAGAACATACAACCGGAGTCAGCCTTTTTGGTAAGATACTAAAAAAAGTTTAAAATGTCAACTCTAATAATTTTTTATTTCATTTAAAATAATTTAAACCCTGTTTAACAGTGACTCCTCTCACACACATTCATGGTATGTTTAAATCATTATTATTTCTTATTATCTGAATGCTGCACCTAAATCTTTTCATGTTATATTATAAGAGAAATCATAAAAAATAAAACAGAATAGGCAACACAAAGTTTTGTGAAAAATAATAAATTAAAAAAATCAGTCAACTAGTTCAGACTGATGCATCCTGACACAAAAGGCACAAACACACTACAGAAGTTCAACCGTACCTGTTCTCTTTACTGGGTCTAATCCAAAGTGAAAAAAGATAAAAAAAAAACAACAAATAGTTTGATTCAAACATTCATAAAACATGTGAACCGTTTCAGTTTTGGCTGGCCCATCTTCACACCCAGGTGCTTCATGTCACTCACAGACTAGCCAGTCATGCATCAGACCAGGCAGAACATGGGTGCTGGTACTTTTCACTTTCACGCTTTGCAATGAAGCAAACGTTCACAGCCGGTGTTTTAACTGTTGGAAGGTTGGAAAAAAAGATGCGGTCACAATAACTTCACTTGCACTCTCCTTTGTCTAAAGCACACCTGAATGTATGACCGACCCCTACCTGTGGTTACGGACTGAGGATGAAGTGATAAGATGAAGGATAAAGCGGAGTGAAAAACAAGCTGCTAACCTATATCCTATTCTTTAAAGACAATACTTGGCAGCATTTAATATATTATTAAATTCACAAAGATCTGAATGAGAAAAATTAGCTGAGCATAATTAATTAGGAATATTCTGTAAGATGCACAAGTACTGATGTGCATCCAACACAAAGAGTATTTAAGTTTAAATTCTATTTTACAAACAGTGGACACATTCCAACAACTAAAAACATACAGCATGTATGTGTAGAGTTATATGTCTGTGTCTCTCTTGCATGGATCATTTTTATGGTATGTTATCCAACCCGTTGCCAAGTTTCAGCTCCAAAAAAAAAAAAAGAAGTAGTGGGGAGGAAAAATAAATGAAAGGATCACCACACCTGGATTTCCACTCCAGGATGTCATCCATGGAATTCGGCGGAAAAGCTAATCCATCAAACTCTCTTTTAAAAAGACGAGCGTGGGTGTGTGAATTTTCTATTAAAAAGGATTACTCTATTACCAAAACAAACCTAAAAGCCAAGCTCGGAATACACGGATTGGTAAATTGATTTATGGCTGATTTATCTCGCACAAACCTGAGGCACTGTCGGCTTTTGGAAAATACAGTCTTTGAGCCACAAACAATTACTGTTTCATAGAGCTGCCTAAGGAATGATGGCAAAGTCACAGCAGCTGGTGTCAGAACATCAAACCATTGTGGCCTGTATCACTGTGGAAAATGCTAATTGGTTGTGATTGATAGAGAGCTTAGTTGGGAAGGGGGGCGGGGGGGGTTGGTCTTATTTTGAAAAAGCCAAACCTTGCCGAGCTGCAAATATAAGTATGTTTTCACACATCTTGATATCTGAAAACTAGAAACACTCTCAGACATGCAATATTTTCATGAACATAGAAAGCCACACACAATGCTAGTTTAATGTTAATTCATGCTGTTGGTTTATAAGGATTATGCCCTCTTTCATTGTTGCATGTTTAGTACATTGGACCCCATCTCTACCGCTGAGCTCCAGGCTTCAAAGCTACTCCGGTGCAATTGTTACCTCAGTCACCTATTACAAACAACACACTTTTAGAGAAAAGGCTGTAATTGTGCGAAAGTGTGGCACAAATGGCTTTCTAACATTACTGTATGCCTTTCTTCAATGCCAACCCCTACACAAGACCCTGAAAGCTCTCCTCAATTGAAGTTTGGCTTTCATCCAGCGTAAAAGCTATGTTTGCAATTGAGCTTTGGCGCCATACCTTTTTTCGCCTTTACCTCCACCCTGTATGCCTTGTTTTATAAGAGTGCACAGGAGCAATGGCTTGAGTAATGGCTCCAAAATGCTTTTTCGCTCCTGCCCTGAGCAGAAATCATAGTTTTTTGGGTCATGTAGAGGTAACTTTGGGATACATACAACTCATACAGAGTATTGCTATTTCTAATTCTCCTGTCTCCAGCATTTTTTTTCATATCTATTCTAATGGTGAAACCATTCAGCAGTATTTCAGATGCCCCATAATTTTGCCTAGCTTACAGTAATATACAGCCACAGGAAAAGTAAGAAAAGGAGATAAAAGAAGCACAAAAACGGTGAAGCAAAGAGAGGGAACAAAGGTCAACCACAGAGCTTTTTTCTGTTTGGAAATGTTAAAATCAAAGTGAAGCTTCTTGTTGGTGGGCTCTGGATTTTCCCCAGCTACAGAATGAATTGGGGTCTTGAGCAAAATCAAGGGCAGTCTAAAAAGCCTCATGACTACTTATAAACTCAAAACAGTTAACATGGCATGCCAGTTTACATTCTCAGCAACAATTTAAAGACAACCACTTTAGTGCTGAAAAGATTACTTTAGCAAAAAACTATATTTTTCCTTTGTTAGTAGTAAAATAAAAACATCATATCATCAAATTTAAATGAGTCATGATTATGCTGGCTTCTCGGGGTCTTCAACCATTCTAAATAGACATAGGAAGCTGCCTTCTGGTCGGACCCTCCATCCTCTCACCTACGTCTGACGTAATGTCCTCCGACACATATCGTCTCTCACACATTAGGCACCTTGAGGGTGTGAGCATGTAGCTGCTGTGTGTGTGTGTGTGTGTGTGTGTGTGTGTGTGTGTGTGTGCGTGTGTGTGTGGTGTGCGGTTAGAAGCCCGAGCAGGCTGCAGGCAGTGGCCACTGGGAAATCAAGGAGCACTTTGTCATGCATCCTTAAATGTGTGACACTGCGTCTCATGAGACAGAGCCTGATTGGTCTACGAGGCATCAAAGAATGACGGGTGAGTGATGGCCTCAGGGGGATAGAACTCGTGTGTGCGTTGTGTCCAGTGTGTGTGTGTGTATTAGTTAGGGTTAGAGACACAGGACAGCACTGTGATGTCTGGGTGGCACCCTGTCAAAGCCAGCTGGCAACATGTCGTAATGCTGCCATTGGGGAGTCATACCGCCCAAGAATCTCAGGCTCCACGATTCACATTGTTTTAAGCCATATGTGATCCTAGTGCAAATAAAAAGAGGGAAAATTAACAAGCCTTTAACCCACCACTCACTCTTTAGAAAGTGATTTGTTAAACCAAAGGTAATATACTGAACACATGTCAAACTATAAAATATACATGCACACACCAAAAACAAACAAAGCACATTGTTGTAAACAGTTGCTAAAAAGCAAAGATGGCTTTCTTCACCGCTCTTTCAAACCATTTGTCCTCACTGTCTAAAATCTGAACATCTTCCCCACCTGCTTCCATTGCACTCTACAACAACTCTACAACATTCCATAATTTTGAATTTTTTTCATCCTAATCCACACTGTTCACCTCTGCCTTTCTCTTTTCGCTCCATGTCTCACGCAGCTTTAAATGACCAGAAACTATTTCAGGATTATTTCCATAGCCTGCCTACGTAATATCTAGAAGTAAGAAAACACTATGAAATTACGACGAAACATCGATTTTAATCGACCGTGACAATGGTGGCAGGGGTTCGTCTTGTAACCCCTGGGTTGCTGGTTCAAGCCCCCGCTATGTCTGTCTCAGTCGTTGTGTCCTTGGGCAAGACTGTTCACCCGCCTTGCCTACTGATGGTGGTCCGAGGGCTCGATAGCACCTGTGTATGGCAGCCTCACCTCTGTCAGTGCGCCCCAGGGCAGCTGTGGCTACATTGTAACTCACCACTTTCAGTGTGTGAATGTGTAGATTAATGGGTAAATTGACTGAATGTAGTGTGAAGCGCTTTGGGGTCTCTGGGGACTTGATGAAAGCGCTACACAAGTACAGGCCATTTGCCACAAACTGGTAAATGGTAAATATCCATATGATACTATGTGCCAGTAAAATTTACCAATATCATAGACTCCTTTCTTTACTGTTGTCTCCTTAAAGATTTTGATGGAATTCAGAAAACTTTCACTGTTGAGGCAACTTTTTTCTTTATTATTTTTTTTTTTTTGAGGTGAAGTAGAGCATCTCAGTCTTGTTTATTTTTTACTTTCCTACACCTCACATGTGCACTGCTGCTGCAGCATTTACAAAACTGCTTCTTAAATTTCGCAGCATTAACATTACTTTATCTCATGCAACACTGTGCAAAGGCATTGCATTAGCTGACTCGCCTCGGGATGCTGCATGTTTGAAATCAAATACACAACTAATGGTATGACCTACTTTCTGATTAATCCAGCTCATGATTATTTGACCAATTTGGGCCACTTCTAGATTCATGAAATATACAGTAATTCTGAAACAGTTTGTTGTTCTTTAAATTTGAAAATTACATAAATAAATAATTAGATAAATAAAGTTTTTAAGCATCAGTAATGCTTAAAAGTCTAAAACTGTCTGTTCAAAATTTTCTACCCCTTTTTGCTGACAAAAGGAAAAAAATTGATAGGAAAACATAGATATGATCCTTGAAGTATTTGTTGCATTTATTAGTTAGACATGTTTCCTCTGGACAGCCTTTTTATTATTATTATTATTAAATATAAAGTTTGCTCTTTTTCCCAATAAAACAACCCTTTACCCATCATGCATTTTGCTTAACCCTTGGAGGGCTAAAGTCAACGGGCCAAAGGCCATGAGAGGTCACCAGTCCATCAAAGTGCAATAAAACTTCAATTCTTTTTTAAATAAAGTTACAAATTTCTAAAGAAAAAATATGCATGAGCTAAAGCTGCAGCAGCTGTACTCTTCACTGTACGATTCAAGAGCTGTTCCTCAGTGGAAAGACTAAAATCAAAAACCAACAGGGGGCAGACATAATTATCAGCATGTCCCCGATATTTACTGTCTCCTAATATGCTGTTGGAATAGCTCAGACAATGGCCTGTCAGCTTTATGTTGAGTTTATTTTTATTCTATTTAGCTGCTGCCTTTCATCAGCAGATAAGGACTGGCATGGTGTGAGAGCGAGTGTTTAACTTTGTCTCCCTGGTTTCTGGTTCTGATCGATGGAACCACCTATTAACACTGGAGAGGTGGAGTGAAAAAGAATGAGAGAGACAGAGGGAGGATTTACGCTGGCACCGCATGTTTTTTGTCCAATTAATATATTGCCGGTGTGTTGCGTATTTTGCATGACAAAGGAGGGTAATATTAAACTGCCATTTGTAATGAAAATGCACTTTGCAAATTAAAAAGTGCAGAAACCCAATTTTGCCCACCTCTTTAGGAAATAAACAGTCCTTAACCAATTAAATTGCATTGTAATAATTCTGTGATTTATTGCAGGTTGTTTAACTTTCAAAACTCAGCTAACCTATATTAAGGTCACAATCCATCATGTCTTGCATGGAGTGCTGCGGAGTAATGGCTGTTGTATTAGCTGCTTTTGATGATAGCATGAAAGAAGTATTAGCACTTGTCAACAAAACTGCTTACAACATAACATTAGCATGCATGAGCTGCGTCGCCTATTCATTATCTTGGCAGCTCCACACACGCCGCTGCAGCCTTCTACAACGTTTCACCAGGCCTGAAGCACATGCACGTTGTTTGGTTTTAAGATCGGAGCAGCTACATGCATACCACGGGGTACACTCTGGTTGCAATGCAAACAGACAGAGACAGTTTCATCTCTCCTCTATGATGCTATAGACAGAAGAAGTGAGGGAGAAAGGGACAGATGGAATTAGGGATGTAAAGGATAAAGGAGATCCCTCTCTGTGTTTGCATTGATCACTTATGTAAAGCCTGGAATTATGTGTTATAAACAGAAAAAAAATTACCATGGTCATATGAGCGAAAAACCAAGACAAAAGATCAAATAGATAACTGCATTTATGAGAAAAGCAACTCTTTATCAGAGATCAGCTGAGGATGAAGGATGACTGGCAAGAGAAAAGGTTGAGCTGATTGAGAGAAATGGAAAGATGTGGGCACAGACATAGAAGGAGCTAAGCCACAGGGGTAACATACAAAGGGTGTTGAGGCAGATACAATGTGAAAAAAAAGAGACAGCTTCTTTTTGAGTAGCAACTGATTCAAAAGACACAAGAGGCAGACATGATGACTGGGTTGAGAGTGAGAGAGAAAGCAGAAACAGATGTAAACAGAAACCGAGTTAGAGCTGAACAGCACTGAAGGGCACGGCAGGGTACCAGCCATGGAGAAAAAGATGCAGAGATGCGGGGTGGTGTGACATGGTGACATTTGCCTCTGTAAATGGGCTCTCTGGCTTTAGCCGCACAGTCTGGTGCGATGCCCCCCAACTGTGAGCCAAGAATGCACTTAGCTCAACAAGAGCAAATGAATGGCCCTGTTTTGACTTCTACCATTACACTCCTTCTCCCTGATAGCTGGTGCTGGGCAGAGTAGGTCTTTGTTGGAACACGGGGTTCCCTGCATGTTTAAACACCCTTGCACCATGGTCTAATTACTGTGTTAAATCAGCTCTTGGATAATTTGTGGATTAAGTAGACAGGTCTCAATTTGGTAGCTGTAACTAATTTGGTTCATAGCATCTTGGTTTATTTAACAGCCATATACATGCAATGCCTTAAAAATATATTTATATACTTCACAATACAAACAACAAACTTCTGTGTTTTTTATTAGGATTTAATGTGATGGACCAACACAAAATAGTACATGAAGTGGGAGGAAAATGAAACATGGTATTCAAAATGTCTGGCATGCATTTGGAATCAGCCCCTTTACTCTGTTATCCCTAAATGAAATTTAGAGCAGCCAACTGAATTATTAAAGTCCACCTGTCAGTAATTCAATCTTAGTATTAAAGCAGATGTTCTGTAAAGGGCCTCAGAAGTTTGTCAGAGAACATTAGTGAACAAACAGCATCAAGAAGAAAAAGGAAGCTGTGACGAATTTTAAAGCAGGTTGAGTTTTCCCAATTTCCCAAGCTTTGAACATATAATGAACCAGTATTCAATTAATCATCCAAAAATGAATTGTATGGTACAACTGCAAACCTACTAAGACATGGTCATCCATCTAAACTGACAGGCTGGACAAGGACTGCATTAATCAGAGAAGCAACCAAGAAGACAATGCTTTGTGTGGAGGAAAAATTACACCCTGAACACACAATCTCCATGGTGAAATATGGTATCGGCAGCATCATGTTGTGGGAATGTGTTTCTTCAGCAGGTCAGGGAAGCTGGTCAGAGCTGAAGGAAAGACGGATGGAGCCAAATGGAAGAAAACCTGTTGGAGGCTGCAAAATACTTGAGGTTTACCTTCCAGCAGGACAGCGACCCTAAACATAAAGCCTAGGCTACATGGATTTATTGAATTAGTAACATATTTATGAATGGCCCAGTCAAGTTACAGACCTAAACACAATTGAGGACCTGTGGCAACATTTAAAAGTTGATGTTCAGAGATTATTTGCATCCAATATGAATAAAATTGAGGTTCTTTGAAAAGAATGGGTAAAAACTTCAGTGGCATGTGAGGTTGGTAGTAAAACATTTATTTTTCCTTGATCTTGCCATAGAACTACATTATTTACTTCTCACATTCACATTTTCTCACATTCACATTTTTCTAACACAAGCCACTCTAATACCTAACAGGTCAACAACAGCCGCCAAAGTCATGATGCTAGCTATTCAGTGGAGCTAATTGCAGCCACTGTGGATTGTCCTTGGTCAACACAGCTGAACTTCAGGCTAGATATTTAGTTTATTCTTTAAGTCAACTTAAGTGCATACATCTTGATGAGACAAGAGATGAGATAAAGAAAATTATTTCTGCTTTGTTTCAGACTTCATCTAATTTTTTAAAATTAGTTTATTAGTTAATTGTAAGTTTATTATTTGCATTTGTAATTTTAAGAAAGCCATTTTGCTCCCATGAAGTAAAAAATGGAAATGCTTATGGGTTGCAGGGTGAAGTTTTCATATTTGACCTGTCGTGTTGTAACCATTACTCAGTCTGTCTCTAATCATTCAGTCTCTTAAGTCACACTGCATATGTTGTTATTTAAATCTTTCCCACTCTCGCCTTTTTCCTCTATAGATCCAGCTCCCCGATGATTATTCATGTGCATTTAACTCTCAAACAGCCCCTCATTAACTGTGGCACACTGGGCAATACGTTGGGCCAAATTACGCAGTTCTGACATATACAAACCAGCAGGAGGGGGGAGGAGGACGGGAGAGAGCAGAGCCATTGGGATAAAAGGCCTGGCTCTCTCCTTGGTCCTTCTCTAACCACAGATAATGGCTGCCAACGTGTCTGTACGGCCTTTTAAAGCAATCAGCAATTTTGCTTTTTGCAGGGGTTGGAATTGGGGGTGAGGAACAAGGAGAGAGAGGGGGATGAGGAGCTGGAGGGAAAAAGTCGGTGAGGAGGTAAACAGAGTCAAGATTGGACTCTTAACATCAAACAGGTGGGAATGAGGCAATATGGAAAAGTTGGAAGGCAGGCTTTCTAAGTCTAAGCAAGAATAAAAACAGTCTCCTTGTTCTTCAACCTTTGGTATAGACTTTTTTTTTAAACTTTATTGCCAAAAATACAATTTCTCCAAAATATATTTGTGTATTAAAAAAAAATTTGTATTAGCAAAGCTTGAATTTTAAGAAACCACTATGCATCCTCAGTTATATTATGCCTCGACTTTAGATTCTGTTGAAGTGTTTGCAATCGTTCATATATAATTTCTCCCACCAAAAAGTTAACTGGGTGCAGAAGTTACTAGATCAAATTTTATAGGAAAACCAAAAGTGAAATATGGAAAAATGAAGTCTGACACACACACACACACACATACACACACATATATATATATATACAGGGGTTAGACAATGAAACTGAAACACCTGTCATTTTAGTGTGGGAGGTTTCATGGCTAAATTGGACCAGCCTGGTAGCCAGTCTTCATTAATTGCACATTGCACCAGTAAGAGCAGAGTGTGAAGGTTCAATTAGCAGGGTAAGAGCACAGTTTTGCTCAAAATATTGAAATGCACACAACATTATGGGTGACATACCAGAGTTCAAAAGAGGACAAATTGTTGGTGCACGTCTTGCTGGCGCATCTGTGACCAAGACAGCAAGTCTTTGTGATGTATCAAGAGCCACGGTATCCAGGGTAATGTCAGCATACCACCAAGAAGGACGAACCACATCCAACAGGATTAACTGTGGACGCAAGAGGAAGCTGTCTGAAAGGGATGTTCGGGTGCTAACCCGGATTGTATCCAAAAAACATAAAACCACGGCTGCCCAAATCACAGCAGAATCAAATGTGCACCTCAACTCTCCTGTTTCCACCTGAACTGTCCGTCGGGAGCTCCGCAGGGTCAATATACACGGCCGGGCTGCTATAGCCAAACCTTTGGTCACTCATGCCAATGCCAAACGTCAGTTTCAATGGTGCAAGGAGCGCAAATCTTGGGCTGTGGACAATGTGAAACATGTATTGTTCTCTGATGAGTCCACCTTTACTGTTTTCCCCACATCCAGGAGAGTTACTGTGTGGAGAAGCCCAAAGAAGCGTACCACCCAGACTGTTGCATGCCCAGAGTGAAGCATGGGGTGGATCAGTGATGGTTTGGGCTGCCATATCATGCATTCCCTTGGCCAATACTTGTGCTAGATGGGCGCGTCACTGCCAAGGACTAACGAACCATTCTTGAGGACCATGTGCATCCAGTGGTTCAAAACATTGTATCCTGAAGGCGGTGCCGTGTATCCGGATGACAATGCACCAATACACACAGCAAGACTGATGAAAGATTGGTTTGATGAACATGAAAGTGAAGTTGAACATCTCCCATGGCCTGCACAGTCACCAGATCTAAATATTATTGAGCCACTGTGGGGTGTTTTGGAGGAGCGAGTCAGGAAACGTATTCCTCCACCAGTATCACATAGTGACCTGGCCACTATCCTGCAAGAAGAATGGCTTAAAATCCCTCTGACCACTGTGCAGGACTTGTATATGTCATTCCAAGACGAATTGACGCTGTATTGGCCGCAAAGGAGGCCCTACACCATACTAATAAATTATTGTGGTCTAAAACCAGGTGTTTCAGTTTCATTGTCCAACCCCTGTATATATATATATATATATATATACACGACTCATTTAATGGTTTTCATTATGTTAATGACTATTTACATTGTGCGTAGATTCTCACTGAAGGCATCAAAACTGTGAATGAACACATATGGAATTATGTAGCAAACAAAAATTGTAAAAGACCTTTAAATATGTTTTTATTTTATTTTAGATTCTTTAAAGTAGACACCCTTTGCTGTAATGGCTGTAATACTCAATGAACCTCTGGGAAGTTCTTTCAAGACTCATTGGAAAACTATTTCAGGTGACCACCTCATGAAGCTCAGGGAGAGAATGGCAAAAGAGCAAAGCAGTAATCAAAGCAAAGGGTGGCTGTTTTGTAGAATCTAAAATATATACATGTTTAGAGTTACTTTACACTTTTTGTTTACTACATAATTCCATGTGAATTCATTCACAGCTTGGTTGCCTTTGTTGAGAATCTACAGTTTAAATAGTCATGAGAGACCCATTAAGTGAGAAAGTGTATCTAAAACTTGGGTCATGACAGTCCTATGACAATGGTGCTCTGTCGGTCTGAGCTGCCACATCGAGATGCACCTCCGCTCCCTTCTACCCTGCTGCTGTAGTTGACCATTAAAGAAAATATTCAGGAAAATTTGCATGAACCATGTTTGTTTCAAAACACAATTAATTTTAGTACAGACCGTTTCTTTTTTTGTCCTACAGTAGTAAAATTAATTTGTATTAGCAGCAAATCGACAGGGCAAATAGAATAACACAGTGGCACACTGAAGATAAGCCATAATAGAGAATAACTACATGACTAAATCAAAGGTACAGACTTCTATAAAGGATATTAACACTTACACCAAGTGTTGTCTACTGTCTTACCAAACAGGCATGGGACACTTCTAAATTTTCTAAATACGGGCTAAATCATCCCATTTTAATTGGTTTTAAAATATTTTCATATTGTAATTAATTCATATTTGTTCTGTTTTGTAGAAAGAAGCCTGTGCCTTCAAAAAAATTAGTTGTGGTTTGGGAAATGGTATAGGGTATTTTTCAGTATCAAGTTTTAAATTTTAAAACACAAGGGAGATGGTGTTTTCAGGGTTACCTTTTCGCCAGACATGGTATTTTGCATGAACTTGACCAAATTAATTCCTGTGAAATTTTTTTTTAATTTGTTTTGTGGCACTAGTGGCCATTATTGTGTAATTTCTTGAAATTAGGCAGACAGGAAATAGGGTGGAGAGAGGGGGAAGAAATGCAGCACAGGTTGCCGTGGTTGGGACTCCAAGCAGGGGACAGCTGTGTTGAGGGCCGAAGCCTTTCTATACATGGGTTGTGTGATCCACTGCTGTGCCAGCGCCATTTCCCACTTTTAGTTACATTTGACCAGAGAACCTTCTTCCACATGTTTACTGTGTGTCATAGATGTCTTGTAGGAAACTGTAAGCAGGGCATTTTATGAATTTATTTTAACAATGAACTACTTTAAACAATGGCTTTCTTCTCGCCACTGGAGTGCAGGACAGTTGGGATGTAGCCAACTGTACCCCAGGAAGTAAAGTTGTCCTGCAATCAGATTCTTTCACCTGAGCTGCCGCTCACTTCAGCTCCTCCAAAGTTACCATGGGCTAACACATGGGTGCTTCTCTAATCATCTTTCTCCTTGCCCAGCTCATCAGTTTAGATCATGTTTTGGTAGGTTTGAATGATGATGGAATGAACAATGCTCTGTGCTAGGGATACTGTTTGTCAAGTAAAAATTTTCATTATGGACCAATCTATTCTAGTGTGTTGTTTTGTTTCAAGTCGTAAATGAACAAAAAATGTATTTTTCCTTTTGGACTAAAATTCTTTACAGTTAAATATCAAACATAGTATATAAACAAGTCTTTATATGCAAACTTGCAGGAAAGCTTTGATGAAAGCTGCATACTTCACATGCTGATCTCTGTGCCTATTTTAAATGAATCATTTTCATGAAGTCCTTCATTAGTACAGCAAGCAAGGCAAAATAATCTAAACAAAATAGGGGAAAATAGCTCCCCAATTAAATTGCATCGTATGTATGAAGCCATTTAAGCGATGATGACAACAATTTTTTTTCTTGCTAATGCCGCACTCGAAGACCACAGCACAATCAAAAGCCTTTATTATTCATTATCAGCTGAAGTTCTTAGAACAATGATCACCAATAAGTGGTGGGAAGGTGCAACACTGTCTCAGTAACAGACAAATCAACCCTTAACAGAGCAATTAACCTTCAATCATCGCAACAGCAAGGTGATTAGTCCCAGCCTGACAGTATATATATGCCCTGGGCCGTCTCACCCTCTCTCTCTCCCACACACACACATACACAATAGCAATCGTGTCAAATACACGTAATATTAGGGGAAGGCAGAGAGAGATTCTGACACTTTTACTGGACATAATTCACAGATGGGTCATTTTTAAACAATGATGCTTTTTATGGAATAATTCTTACCTCTTCAACTTTTTCACAGTTTGTCACCTTGATTATAATTTTGAAGTGGAATGATGCATGCTTTTCAATTTTTATTTTGCAAATACAAATCTAAAACATTTGATGTGCCCCATATTTAGCCCCATAACTCTGACAACCCTAAATAAAATGCAGTGCAACCCTTCAGAAGTTACCAAATTTTTTAACAGAGTCCACCTGTTTGTAATTTTATCTCAGGATAAATACAGCTGCTCTTTGAAGGCCTCACAGGTTTGTTACGAGGACCAAAATGGATTGTTAAGGCTTACATGCAAAGCGTTAGCACTCCTCATCACCCCAAACACACCAACCATACTGTGAAACAGAGCATTAGCAGCACTGTGATGCAGAGATGCTTATCTTCAACAGGGACAAGCAAGGTGGTCAGAGTTAATGGGAAGGTAATGGAGCTAAGGAGGGGCGATCCTGGAAGAAATCCTGGACAACAACCCTAAACACACCACCAGAGCTACAGTGGAATGATCTAAATGTATGTCTTAAATATTTTCAAATTGAGCATAGGGGAATGTGTGTGGGTTACATAGTGAATTTAGTTTGGAGTAAGATTCTTCCATATGTTGTAAAGTTATAAAGAAGAAAGCTGGTATGACAGGCTCACAAACTGGGTAACAGCATAAATCCTGTTATAAATCCAAACATAGATCCTGTGTTGTTTGTAGGGAGTGTAGGGTATATCCCTATTAGTCACTGATCTTCAAAGAATCAGCCAGAGCATGCTGTGTTGGTATGTATCAGCTACCTTAGCCATCAACTAAACAACATAAACATTACAAAACGGTCTTTATTAAAGAGCAGAACAAAAATTATTCCTCACTGCATCTCCCCACTTGTAGTTGGGTAATCAAATGAAAATGTGCTGTAATTTGATAGCTGCTGCAAGAGTGACCTCAACATAATGTGAATAAATACCCTTTACAGCAAAGCAGAATTCAGACTAATTCTACATAGCTAGTCACATCTGATGCTGGGTCTGAAGGTTTCTGTTGGGGGGGTGAAAGGGTTAGTGCCATATGCTCAGTATATGACAGCTCCATAACGGCAGTGTGACAACACAGAAGTACATACTTCTCATGGGATGGCGAGTGTGTGTTTATGTGTGAGAATCACAGATGTTGCAGTCTGAGGTCTGGTGCACATGGCACTGAGCTCACTTGTCACTGAGCTCTTCCCTGTAAGAGCAAACTTACACACACCAATACCTAGATTGTGCTTAGAATACAGGAAAATTCCTTTTGCATACTTCCAGTCACAGACAGGGTGGGGCAGTTAATTTGTAAAGTCAGTTAATCTTATCATGACTTAAGTGACCACGTTTCGACAGCTGTCCCCTCGTGTTGTGATGCGAGCATCCGTCCACCCCCCGCTGCCGACCCGTCGCTGAGTGTGTTGTACCCTTCGGTTTGTGCCATGCGTCACTAGTAGAGCCCCGCAGACCCCCGCGGTCTCCCCATCACCGCCCAGGCAATACTCCCCCTGATGCCTTTCCACACCTCCCGCTGTCTTCCGCATTCCCCCCCTCTATCGTAGAGCGTTATATGTTAATTCTAACTGGTTCCTTGTCGAGCCTCATGGGCGCGCCATGCAGTTCTGCACCATCGTGCCCCTCCTGTTCACACCACACCACCCCCCCCTCCAGAGACCCAAATCCGGTAATCAAGCCCGTCTGGCCTTCTCTCTCGCCTGTCTCTCATTTCCATCTCTCTCTCGACATGTTGTGTTTTCAAGTTCATGAAGGGATTAGACTAATCATTAAATTGTGAGTTGAAGGAACCGATCATACTCCACTATCGCCAGGACCGGGCCAACCTTGTTTCGCACATCATATTAACACGATCTCTGAGTCTGTTTCATGTGTATGTACGCTGCCGACACAAGAAGTTTGTTCTTTTAGGTGCAAAGCCCTTATACATCCCATATATGACTATTCACGGCCTCCCCCCAACTCAAATAATATACACAATTTCTCTTTTACACGCACGTACATTTGAATCCTCTTTGTCCTGCCAAGAACTACGCTTACTCATTATAGAGCCATCAAAAAAGCAAATCTCCGGATGGTTAAAAGTCGGAATGTATCACGAGTTGGTCGTATATGTACAGTCACACTACATGCTTTGTGAGTTGTTAACAATGTGAAGGGTAACACATATCTGTGCGACGTTAAACGGCTAGTGCCCAACGTAACACTAAGCGATGTTGGATTAAACAGTTTGGTTAATAACATATTAATAACGATCTCGAGTATGAGACAAAGGCCGGTGCACAGGCAGTAAATAGTATTTTAAATGAATAACAAAATTGATCGGAGCTATTTCAGACTGGAGTTTCTGTTTTTTTATTTTTTTTATAAGGTTTATTGTCCCATTTTGATTTGAGAAATCTTTTCTTTAGTAAATGATGTTAGGTAGGAAGGACACGAAGGCAATCATATAATTTGTTAGTTATGTAGAATAGAAACATACACTTGTTCGCGATTTCTAGTATCCCGTTTCTTTTTTGATTTTGGGGCGTGAGTGTGTCAAAGGTGATTTCAGAAGTCTTTGGGTTATATTTTATTGTTTTTTTTTTTTACTGGTTTTAGGCTCGTTTTTTTTTTGTTATTTTTATTTTTTTTTTTTTTTTTTTAGTTTACTCGTGCGAGACTTGGCATGGATTTATTTTTTTTTTTTTTTTCGCAGTTTTTTTTTTTTTATTTTTTTTTTTTTTTTTTATATGTTGTCATGATTCGATGTGGAGTGGCGTAGGCGTTAATGATACAGTTATTTTTTTTTATTACGATCCTTTAGCGATTAACGCTCACCGGCTTTCTAGCGATAATATGGGTAACCTAATCGATGGAATAAGTAGGAAATTGTGCACAAATCCAGTTTAAACAAATCATTTAAATATTCTTTTTTAGTGTTGCTTCAAAGTCAATCAAACTTTTTGTGCCTAACCTTTGAAACACACCATCTATTACCAGGCACAGTCACAAAAAAGCACATAAACTAAATTATTTAGCTTTTATGGCATTTTATAGAAATTACTTTTACAGTTTTGTGCAGAATCATTTAACATTTAAAAGGTATTTACTGCAAAAATGCCAGATTTAATTATGTTATCTCTATCCTCAACCAAACACAATTATTCTGACATTTTGTACAAAACAAAATCATAAAAGTTCAGATGAAAGGGTATTGCACTAAACTTAGGTGAGGCTCATTTCCACTGTCAATAACTTCAGTCATCGCATTTATTGCAGTGTATCCTACTTTATGTGGACATGAATGCCAGCAAATCTGTAAGCTCTGACTCGTGTAACACGTTACAGAGTGGAGGGGAAGACCTTACAAGTCAAAAAGTCAGTTTGACAGCCATATACTCCACAGTCAGACACAGTATAAACACACTAAAGAACACAGGGTAAAGTTGTCCTCTTGGGGGTTAAAAAAGCCTCAGGGGATTTGCCTTAGTGCAGAGTGCCACCTTGTTGTCAAGACTGACATGACATGTTTTTTTCCCCTTCTCTTTTTTTTTTTTTAGATCCACTTCTGACAGATACTCACACACTAAAACAGTTTTTTAACAGATTCTAACAATGAAAACACTACAGAGAGTAATCATTGCTATTACTATTAAGAAGAAATGGCAGGATATGGATGTGGAAACCATGGCATGAGTGTTGTAGCTAATGAGCATCACTAAGCCATGTCATAACAAATATTTTTGGCTTTCATGTTTAAGGGTTTTATTCAAAAACATCCATACAGTTAACATGTATGGATCAATGTTATTCACAATAATAAAAAAGCAGACTTTGAGGTTTTTAATAAAAATATTTGAGTTTGTGACAAACATACCATAATGTCCTGACATTCTTTTAACTATAGCTGCCAGTGTCTATTATCAGCACAATTAATAACATTTTATATTTGGCCAAATTTGCTAAACATCTGAGAGAAGTGACAATGTGCAGAAAAAGTTGAACAGATTTGTTTGCATGTGTGTATCCTTTATTTTATTGCTATTTTTATAATAAGACAACACAACAAAGCAAATACTTGTTAAATGGGAGGCAAAGCTTTTCAATTGTCTTTTAAAAAATAAAAATTTGAAATATAAAGACCACATATTTATTTAACCACTTTTACTGTTTTAACTCCTAAAAAAATGAAGTCCAACCAATTTCCTTTAGATGTTACCTAATTAGTAAATAGGGTCCGTTGTGTAACTTAATCTCATCATAAATCCACCTGCTCTGCGAAGGCACTAGAGCATATTAAACAAAATCATGTGGAGTAAGAAACACATCAGACAGGTTAGGGATAAAGTTGGGGGGAAACATTTAAGGCAGGGTTAGCTTATACAGTAATATCCCAAACTTTGTACAGTTTAATCTACAGTATAATCTGAAAATAGAAAGAATGTGACACGACAGGACAAACAGGACAAGACATGGCAGTCTGTCTAAACTGACACTACAAGCACAGAGAGCATTAATCAGAGAAGCGGTCAGGGTATATCTCGAAGAGCTGCCGAGATCCACAGTTATGATGGGAGACTCTATTGACAGGACAACTATTAGCACTGTACTCCACAAACCTGTCCGTTATTAAACAGTGGCAAGAATGTTGAACTGTTTGAAAGAAAGCCAAACAAGCCTCCCACTGCAGCTTGCAACAAGCCATGCAAGGACACAACAAAGGTGTGGAAGAAGGTACTCTAAACTTCCAGGTGTTCATAAACACTAAGTCTGATGGAAAAACCAACAACATCTCACGAAAAATGGATTTGGCATCATCATGCTGTGAGAATGCTTTTTTTTCAGCAAGGAGCTAGCCAGAGCTGCTCAAAAATGAATGGAGATAAATGCAGGATCATCTGGGAAGAAAACCAGTTATTAGCTACAAAGGCTTTAAGACTGATAAGGAGGTTTACCTTCCAACAGGACAATGACTTCATTCACATAGCAGGTCAGGTTAATAGTACAACTATTAACAATGGCCTTAAGTGGAGCAGTGACTGCTACTGTACTTCTGTAGAGAAGTCTGTGAGGATACATAGCCTGAGCCACAACAATGACATAAAAGTCAGATAAAATGCAACATGACTAATCAGACTGCGGACACTTTGAAAACCATCGGATATACATGTCCGATTTAGTACCACATTAGGAAGTTGCACAATTCTGACTTTTTTGCATTCTTTGTTTACAGAATTTTTTTCACACCTACCTAAAACTTTTGCACAGTTCTGTATATCTTCATTGTCAGATTATTATGTTGAGGAAAAGATCTGTTGAAGATAGATTGATTTTTATTTTAAATTGTTTACACAACCTGGTCTTAAAAGTAGACCAAATATCACCTAACTAGTGCTCAAGTTAAACAAACGTATGCAAGGATGTGTTGTTGGGAAGACATAAGCATTAAAATCATACTTTGCACAGTGGTAAAAAAGTGAAATACAGAAAACACAGCCACGTACATACCAAGCAATAATAGGTAAAGGTTTTAGCTTAACGAGGAGAGAAGGAAGGAAGGACTGAAGGGTCATTTTTAACAAGACATCTGGCTCAAGATTATTCCTCTCTGGAAGGAGGCATAAGGAAACAGCAGATAGCAGGAAAATAAGTGCTTGACCTTGAACTTGTTTGGCCGGCATGTTCTCATACACAAAATCAAACTCTAACAAATGCCCATATGCTGAACACTATGAGGTGATGTGTGCTGTTTTCTGTATGGGGGCTGGTTCCTACCGAGCAAAGAGAAACAGTGTGAAGGTAAACAACATGGCCGGCAGGGTGCTGACACAGAGGTGGAGACCAGAGGACGGGAATTCTGTGCATCTGTGTGCTGAAATTGTGATGGGAGCTTTCTCTTGTATGCATGCACAGGCCAAAACACACACCTACAACTAAGAGCTTCAAAGCATAAACTGGCAAGTATGCACCTTTACATGCACATAACCCCCCCCCAACACACACACACACACTGTACTCTTTTTTATATGCACACAAGAACTCTCA
Source organism: Crenichthys baileyi (assembly GCA_036173005.1). Taxonomy (NCBI): domain Eukaryota; kingdom Metazoa; phylum Chordata; class Actinopteri; order Cyprinodontiformes; family Goodeidae; genus Crenichthys; species Crenichthys baileyi. The sequence goes on along the minus strand of JAHHUM010000678.1, from coordinate 135,331 downwards.
AACAAAACCTCCCTGTGCCACTTGAAGTATGCAGTGTGTGTCTGTGTCTGGTGCATATGTGGCCCCATGCATAAACAATGTGCCCTGAGAGACAGTGGAGTGTGATACTATGGCCCTTAGCACAGCTCCCATGAGCCTCTCTGTCCCCACTATAAACCACTTTCACACTCTGTCTCATACACACACACACACAACCACACACACACACACACACATACACACATATAGACAGAGAAAAATAAGAAAGGAGGACAGAAAAGTAAAAAATAGAGAAATGTGTACAAAATGCAGCACACACAAACAGAAATGCATGTTTACTGGCAAACACACAGACATATAGGGATGCTCAGTGTATCCATAAAGGTAAGCATACAAGCATAATTATTAAATGTACAAAGAAAAACCTTTAGGAGCTAAATTAAAGATGGTCTATGAGCTCCTACCGTGAAATTAATTACAGTATACCATAAAAAAGGATTTCTTCTGTCTTTGCTTTTTTTTTGTCTTAAAGAATTTGATTGTCTACCAGGTTTTATTAACGGACAAAGACATACTGAGTAAATCAAAGAGGTAGTTTTCAAATGATGATTTCATTTATTAAGAGCAAAAAAGCTATCCACACCAACCTGATCCTATGTGGAAATATAATCCCCCCCCTTGTCCCATCACACCCAGGCCTGATTTTTACCTGAGACGTTGAAACAAGAAGTCACAACATGAAGTAAGCTAAATAATCTCAGAAAGCTACACATTATGCCCTACTCTAAAAATATTTCTTTCATTTTAAAAGATTTTTCCTACGACTGGCTTAACACAGTGTTTGAGAAAAAGAACATCGTACTGACAGTCATGCAAGTTGGTGTCAGTGTTATAGTCTTGGGCTGCTTTGCTGCTTCAACGATGACTTGTGATTTCTACCAGAAAACCCTGGAGAAGAATGTCCAGGCTTCAGTTCATGACGTGTGGTCAAGTTCACCTGGAGTTAGATCCAAATGAGATGCTGAGGTTGACAACATCTTGGGAGGTTTAGGGTTTGTTACTTTTCACATAGAGGCAGGTGGGTTTGGATATGTTTTTGTTTTTTTTTTCCTTCACCAAAGGAAACCATCATGTAATCATACATTCTTATTTTACCCAGGTCATCACTGTCTGATATCAAAATCTGTTTGGAGATCTGAAACATTAAAGAGTGACAAAAAGCACAAACAGAGACAACACCTAAGGGGGCATATACTTTTTTACAGCTCTGTAAAATATCATGTACATTTCCATCTCATTTCCTCCTATTTAAGACTGATATAATAGTATGAGAGTAAGTCTTCAGGTCACTTAATTTTCTCCACATTTCTTTTGATTTAACTGTTGTAAACAGCTGGTGTCAGGTTGGTCTTTCATGGAAGAAATCATTTTGGTGCCCAGGAAAAGAACCAATTTAAATTTTCTGCAGCAACAGCACGAGCACCAGCAGTTTGATTAGAGTAAGCATTAGGAGAAAATGAATGGCGTGAATTTGCAGCAAGGTTGTAAGAGCTGGGTGTACAATCATAAAACCCTTATGCCTAATTATGTCCTGAAGGTGTAAACCAAAAAACACAAAGTTTGATTTGGTTTGACTGATGCTAGACAGGCAGACTACTGTGTAGAGTATTCTTATAGGTGTTGTATCTGGTGGTTTAAGAAAATTACAACCCATGACATCCCATGATCCCTAAGAAACTCTTTTATACTTTGAACATTCTAATTTTTAGAATGTTGAATAAAGTGGCCTTTAATCAATAGTTCAGGTTTGTCATGGTGGTGTAATGGTGTGGGGAGAATATTTCCTTGGCACACTTTAGGCCCCATGGTACCAAATTAGTATTCTTTAATATCTAGCCCTTTATGACTACAGTGTACTCATAATCTGATGTTTACCACCAGCAGGATAATGCACCATGTCACAGAGCTGTAATCATCCAAACTTGTTTCTTGAACATGGCAATGAGTTCACTGTCCTCCACAGTCACAAGGTCTGAATTAATCAGAGCATCTTTGGGGCTTGGAGATTCAGATTACAGATGAGCAGCCGATTAATCTGCAGCAGTTGGATCATGCTGTCAGAATCTAGAATCTAGACCAAAATATCTGATGTTTCTGAAACCTTGTTGAATCTATGCCACCAAGAATTAAGGTAGTTCGGAAGGTAAAAGGGGATCCAACTCAGTAGTAGTAAGGTGTACCAAATGAAGTGACTAGTGAGTGCATCATGGCAGGTTTTAGCATTCTTTTCTTAAATACCCTAACCATGACTCAGGACAATAAAGCCCTCTGAAACAGCTCAGCATCTGTTCCAGGATGAATCCTCCAACATGGATAAGTAATAAGAAGCTACTCTCTGCATCAGTTTAGGTAAATTGCTTGTTAGCAGCTAAAATGTATTAATTGTTGCATTTCTTCTCTTACCTGTTTGCTATGATCAAACCAGGTAGTGACGTCTTTGTTAGTTAGGTAGTGCAAAGTAAAATAGATAAAAACTAGGCCATTGTAAAGTTAGACATAAAAGTGATAGTATCTGGAAGTGTTCGTAAAGATATTTTTGTTTCTGCTCACCAACAATGAAATGAAAGCAACCAAGGTGAGGATGAAATAACTAAAGGTAAATTAGAATCCAAATTTAAGAGCTAAGGGGGCAAAGCGGGTCTGTGTCCAATGGTCACCAAAAAAAAGAAGACAGAGCTGGTTAATGAAATAAAAAGAAATGTACTAAGTATTACATCAGAGATAATTGAGATATCCAACTCCTGACAAAGTGTGCTATTTCAGTGGTGCTGAAGAAAAACACAGCAGAGGGAGGGGGAGGAGAGATAGGAAAGAGGGATGGGGAGAGACGAGGAGAGAAAGAGGAAAGTCTAGAGGGAGGTGACAGTGGTGTATGTGGCTGTGCTGTCTGTCTGACCTGATTGCAAATAAGCGAAGGAGCTCCGCTGTGGCCCAGAAGCACTTCCTCATGCACACATCTCGTCTCTCCCACAAACACAGACAGCTTCTTCCTCTAATAAGACTGCTTAATGGTGGCTGTTCACATACACACACACAAACCACAGCAGTAAAATATGCATGTGCGTGCGTTTATTTGCGTGCGTGCACGGATACATGTATCTGGCGAGGACATGGACAAGAAGGAGGACGGAAAGAGGAGAGAGTGGGTTGCTGTAGTGAGACAGCAAGGAGAAAGGAGGGTGGAGATGGGGGGGTTAAGGAAGGAGGGGCAATGGTGGATTTCCAAGATGCATTTGCAATTTAAAACACGGTTTGGTATAATGAAAATGTAAAGCAGTGGTTTTATTTTATTCAGTGTGGCAGGTTCAGATTCCCAGTGAAGCTCCACTCGAGCAATCAGTCCATTCATAATTGAATTTTGTTCAGGAGCCGCGCCTGTTTATGTACGCGAGTAGATGAGTGCGAGCACAAGCGAGTGCCACGTGTACACACACACACACAGGGTTTTTTATGAGTGTGTTAAAGTGCACATCGCAATAAAACTCTCTTCTTTTTCCAGCTGCTGACCCTAATATGAAGCAGCCAATTAGAGATCTTTATTTAATTGCTGGGGTACTCGTCCTTGCTGCACACTGCCACGCTCTGCCAAAGACTGGCACTGTGGCACTGGGACAGGCACCATACAGAAGATTGATGCACGTTTGCAGTGTTTCATTCAAAGCTAGAAAACACCATTTCAAACTTGGCTAAAACATCCCAGCCTGCAGAAGATCATTGCAGAAGTCCAACTTTTTCCATGGTTTATTTGTAGTTACTTGTAAACTGTAGACTTGATGCAATTAAAACATATGTTTGAGGAATAATGCATGCATGCTAACATGAAGTATATCCACTTATGTTCATGGGCAAAGGATTATTTCCGAGATGCATGTGTGTTGTGTGGAAATATCTGTTTCTAGCTGGGTCTTACTGGCTAGGTTTTGATTCAAGATACTGGCTGTTTACATGAAGGCAAAAGTTTCATACTAAACTTTGTTGTGAAACAATGGAAGGCATACACCAAGCAGGCATAACATTATGACCACCTGATTAATAGAATGTTGGTTGACTTTATCATACCAAAAGAACCCTAACACATCAACAATTGGGCACTGCTAAACCCTGAAAATGTGCTGTGATGTTTGCCACCAAGATTTTACCAGCAGCCACTATGAAGCAAACTTGGTGTTGCAGAACATTCCACAGATGCTTGATTTGATTAAGATTGGGGGACTTGGATGCAAAGTCAATGCTTCAAACCTGTTGTGCTCCTCAAACTATCACTAAAACTCGTTAGTGGCTTGGCACATTATCCTAGGGAAAGACACTACGGTCATTAGTGAATACCTATAAAGAAGAGCTTACATGGTGTGCATCAGTGCTCTGGTAGGTGGTAAGTGTCAAAGTATCATTCACATTCATAGATGGCAAGAACATTGCTGAAGCCATTCCACCGCCTCCACCAGCTTGATTTCTTTCTGTTGTGCTGGGGCATCAAACTGCAGTGCTCGGTGTCCAGTGTCCAGCTATTTTAAAATATGTCTCTACTTCAACATACCTCAAGCAAGCAATTAGGTCAATAGCAGGACTCCGGAGAACTTGACTGCATGCTGAGTAACAACTTACCCATTCGGGTGCACCGGACCAGGGAGGCATCTAAATGTGACAGAACACCGACCCTCAAGGACTGGTAACAATACCACTCCTATGGTGCATCTTGGTCCCCCAGGTTAGTGATGGACACACACTTTGCCATCCATATTACTTAAAACGAAAACAACTGATTAAATGAGACCAGGCTACCTTCTCTAATTGCTCTGTGGTCAAGTTTGGGTTGCACTTTTGGTAGAGGAAAGTAGTTGGCGTGGGTAACCTGAATAGTCTGAGGCTATGAAGCCCCATAGTTAACAAACTGTGATACACTGCGTATCTTGACATCTTTGTATCAGAACCAGTATGAATTTCTTGTGCAAATTGTACTAGTGTAGTTTGACTGGACCACACAAATCAGTTTTGGCCTTGGCCAACCTTGACTTTGCCGTGGGTTCACCACTGTTCCTTCCTTGGACCATGATCTAAAGATACTGACCACTGCAGACTGGGAACACCAAAAGAGCTGCACCTTTGGGAATTCTCTGGCCCAGTTTTCTAGCCATTACAATATGGCCCTTGTCAGCCGCGTCCTTATGCTTGCCCCTTTATATGCACCAACAACTAGCAGGTGTATAAAGAGATGGTCAGTGTCATTCACCCATCAGTGTTTATCATATTATGTTTGATCTGTGTAAGTCAAAGAATAGCTTGACCGTTTCCTGGAGCTCCTGTTTACCTGTCAAATTAGATTTAAAATAATTGAATTTACTATGAAACATTAGTAGAAAGCTTGTGTTTTTGATTGACAAATATTATTTTGTAATTTGTCTCTGAAACATGCAGTATATTTACAATGTATTTTGTTTTTCCTCACTCTTCTTTAAATATTGTCTTTTCTGGTTCTAAATTAGAAATTACCCAAGATGACGAAAGCTCCAAATGAAAAGCATTACATAGGTAGCACACAAAAATATAGGTATGTCCATCTTTTCCACACAGTCCATGGCTTACACAATAACAACTCGTACATCTGTGCAAAGAACCGGTAATACCCTATTCTTTTAGTTACCTTGTTCTTCACACCCTTCCTCACTGACCCCCTTTCTCCTGGGCTCAAAACATCATGCCATCCCTCCTTCGCTATCCTAAATCTGGCCTTGCTCCTCTCCCTCCCTCCCTCTTCCTCCTCCATCTTTAAATCTCTGTTTCTTCTTCTCCCTGGCTGCCAGAGAGTATCAGATCGGTAGTAAGACCCATGGCTCAGGCCAAGCCGGCCTCTTCGCTCTCAGCACTTTACCACAACACATCATTACAGCTGACACCAGGACTTCACGATGCACCAAATTTGCACACACATGCAATGGTGCAACATGCAGGCATGCCTCTTTGATTGGCCTCTGTCTTTCTCACAAACACAAAACACAGGATTTCCACACATTTGTAACCCATCACATTATTCAGTGTCTTATGTTGTATTACAGATACTATGTTTTTAAAATACGTAAATAATTTTTTAACATATGGATTGGTTGCGTTGCATAGAACAGAAGTTTCAAATGAAGGCTGCGTGGGGATACCACTTTCAAAACTAACAGCAGCAATATGCCAGCGCTGGCGGGTAGTGTTAGCCTTTCTATGGCACTTCTAGAGAGAGGAATAGACCCTCTTATAAGCCTTAAGAGCCAGTGTGTGTGCATCTGTATGTGTGGATGTGTTCTTAAGGCAGGCAAGAGATTTTAAAGCTTCTGCTAAAGTGGGGTTTACATTCACACACATGGATATAATTCACTCTTGCTCTGACAATACACAAGGGAATACACTCAACCAAGAAGTAGAACAACAAATCTAACACTTTGCCCACTTTGATCGGCTAGCAGAAAACAAGTCGTTTGTGGTGTTGTTGGGTGGTGCAGCTGTGGTGTAAGAGGGTTGGGCTAAGTGGAAGAGGGGGAGTGGATATAGGAGGAGAGATGCCGAAAAGATTTGAGAAATGATGCCCAGAGAAAGTGCCCACTTCCATCCCCTCTGGGTAAGATGAAAAGGAGAGTGAAGGCAGAAACAAAACACACTAATCTTTTGGCTTCACGGGAAGCCACAAAGCATCATTTACACAGCGGCGTTAACAGGAGAGCACCAGGTTTCCCGATTTGCAGCGAGCAGCCTTGTTCTAGATAAAGATATTCAGACTGTCAGTATAAACTGCTTCTGTTTTCGTTTTGCATTTATTTCAATGCCAGACCCAGGGCATAAATTTTTCATCACCTGCTAAGCTATGAATAAAAGATTAAAAAAGGAACTGAGAGAAGAGCGGAGGGGAGGGAGGGACTTAGAAAGAAAAAGAGGGAGAAAGAGAGAGAGATACAAAAAACTCTAACAGATGTGGTCCATGCAGTGTAACGTGCAAGCCCTGTGTGCATAGTGAGAAGGTCTCCCCTGTCTCTTTGCCCCCAGCTTCCCAATCCCCCCTCCTCCTGCTTCTTATTCCACCGTCCCACTATACCAATAACGGCAGAGTAGTGGCTACAGCGCAGGGTAAAGACGCGATAATGAGCAGGAGGCAGAAGAGCACCTCACCTTGGTTTTTTATAGGATTACCTGCGAGGTGAACTTTCTGCTCAGTGAGAGGATTCATCAGTACATCCCCTGCTCTCGCTCTCTGCCCTCAGCAGTCTTTGACAGGCAGGACGAGAGTGAGATGTCGAATAGTTGCCGGAAAATCCTCCACAACGCAGAGCTGACAGGTTCAGGTGTGGGTTAAACAAGGGAAAAAGGGAGGAATGGAGGAAAGAATTGGGGGTGCCTGGATAGGACAAGAGTCTATCTCATGTTATAGCTCTGTAATTCCACCTTTCTCTCTGTTGAGTTAGGTTTATGAAGCGTAATATCCCACCACATGTGGTCTATGACTGTTAAATCTGTATATACCTCACATCATTACCTCCATTCCACCCAGTCAACTCGTACCTGACAGGATGGCACCTTCATTATGAGGAGTTTTGGTGTCACTTGCATGTTAAATGAGAATCTTTGGTTTTAGTTACAGTCACATAAGTATAATGGGCTTGCCATCTTTTGGTATGTCATATTGTTTCTCTAAAATATGTATTTACAATGACATATCTTTCAATTTGAACAGAAAATGAAGAAAAAAAAACACAACATATGACAGACACGTTTATAATATATAACAAAAACATTATCAGCATACAATTCATTGCCAGTATATATATATATATATGTATATATATATATATTGTAGTGGCTATTAATGATCAGAAAAAGAGAAACGTCCTTGGAAACACCAATATTCAAAACCATTTGAGACACTATAATAACTAACAACCAAAATGGCTGCCTGATTATAAAAATCAATAAGCAAGTCTGTCATAACATAAACTGAGAGCCTGCACAAAATGAGCTGTGAATGGCCTGTCCAATGCTGACTAGGGGTTAATACAGAATAAAGCCATAAAACATGCTTAAGTCTAACTCTTGCAAGTAATAGAAGACAGCTGCCATGGTTAGCAGCAAAATTATTCATGGTATTTATATACTGCCTATCTCACATTTGCAAAAACAACTCTTGACATCTTGTACACTGTTGTAAAACTACACAATATTTCAGACAAACAACATCCTACCAACAGTGAAACATAGTGGTGGTAGTTTGATGGTCTAAGGGCTGCTTAGCTGATTCAGGACCTGGACAATTTGCCATAATTAATGGAACCATGAATTATGCTTTCTACCTGAAAATCCTTAAGGACAAAGCCCAACCAACACCTCATGACCTTAAGATGAAACACACTTGGTTTACAAAACAAAATACTAATCCTAAACACACACACAAAAAAGAAGGTTTTAGAGAAACAGTGGCCTGACCTTAAACAGGCTTTTCATGTTGCAAAGACCTCCAAAGGAGATTAATTAAATGTATTAGATGATTTAAGTGTGCCAAAACAAAACTGAAAAAAAATATGTAGAGGAAAATACTTTTACACCTGTTCTAATGGCACTTTAATCCACACATAAAGAAGCTTGAGGTAATAAAAACAACTAGATAAGCAGTTGCAGCGTGCTAGTATAATGCCATTTTTCCACACAGACCACGAATAATCCAAATCGCCAACAGTTGCCAAATTCCTAGTTGAAACGTAATAGGTTCCTGAATTCAAAACCTATTCTTATTTTATTCTTAGTCAATTCTTGAGCCCTGTTAAATTCATGCCAAAATTTTTGAGCTGTTCAAAGTTTTAGTGCAGATTTCCCATAATTCAAAAAATCCTAGTTAATTCTTTACGAATTCCTAGTTCATTCTTAGGTATCGTAAGAGATTCCTAATTGATTCGTAGGCTTTCCTATGTATTCTTAACTCAATCTCAATTCAGTTCAATTCAGTTTTATTTATATAGCGCCAATTCACAACACATGTCGTCTCAAGGCACTTCACAAAACTCAGGTACATACATTCCAATTAATCCTAATCATTGAACAGTGCAGTCAGATTCAGTTATTTATTCAAATTGGATAAAAAGTTTTCTGTCTAAAGAAACCCAACAGATTGCATCGAGTCAGAGATTTGTAGCAGTCACTCCTCCCGCATGAGCATGTAGAGGCAGTGGACAGTCACTGGCGTTGACTTTGCAGCAATCCCTCATACTGAGCATGCATGTAGCGACAGTGGAGAGGAAAAACTCCCTTTTAACAGGAAGAAACCTCCAGCAGAACCAGGCTCAGTGTGAGCGGCCATCTGCCACGACCGACTGGGGGTTAGAGAGAACAGAGCAGAGACACAAAGAGAACAAAGAAGCACTGATCCAGGAGTACTTTCTATGGGAAGGAAAAGTAAATGTTAATATCTGGGATTCATCAGGCATTGTCTTGACCGCCCAGGGCTGTTGTAACCCTAAAAGTGCCAAAATCTCTCTTCTGTCCTTTGAATAATATGAAAAAATAAGAAATAAGGAAAATAACTAATAAAAAAATCAAAGAAGCGAAACAATCTATATATTTTTATTACGTTTTATGTAAAAAAACAAGCACTTTCACTTCTACATTTTATTAGCAAAAAGAATCACTTCACTTCTAAATATCAACAGTCATCATTCAAACAGCATTCACTCCTGCTAGTACCTGATCACCTTTTATCACATCTTGATGGAAAATCCCACGAATTGTCAAGAGTGGTAACGAATTCAAATTTAATTTCATCTGATTCTTACATGCATTTGGCATATTGTTAATGAATGCGTTCATGCAGAATTCTTAATAGATTCTTTTAAATCGTACTGAATTCTTGATAATATTTGTGCAAATTATGTCAAGTCTCACGATTTAGCTTTATGCATCATACCTGTGTCCTAAACAAATCTTAAAGCGTCACAAATTGGTCCCGAATATTTCTAAAGTCCCAAGAATCCTCACAAATCCTAAAATGTTGCAACTCTTGGCAAATCCTATTATTTGTGGTCTGTGTGGGATAGTGGCTTTAGACAGCATTCTGTGATTTCCAAATGTATACTGTACATACATAATCAAATAGATGTAGTCATTTGACCTCGTCTCTATTATTGATATTCCCCGGGATCATATACGTTACACTAGCCAAAACAAATTAGATCTTGGTAGCATATGTGCACACGCGTATGTGTGCAGCGTAGGTCACAAACACATGCATGCACATGCACATATATATTATATTTACAAATATAAAAAACAAGAGGGTAGTAGTGCACATAGGTGATTTCTGAAATTCTTCTCTTGCTAGAGTAGGAGTAATGTATCCCACTAGGACTTGTGTTCCTCTTTGCAATATAAAATAATTATTATGAGACCTGATGCTAGATGCCAGCCATAAGCTTCTCCATATAAATGAGGCTGTAAGTACATGTGTATGTGTATGTTTGGATGGATTTTACTGTTACCTACTGAAATATGTGTTGGGAACAGCATAATCCGGTCTTCCAAGATTCCCGAACTCACACCAAGTTTATGTTTTATGACATCAAGGGAAGAGGAAGGCTGATATTTTTTTCTGCACAGGTCCTAAAAATACTCCTACTAAAAGGTGGATAACAGAAAAGTTTGTTTTATCAAAAAAAGATTCTGACAAAATCATAACCAATACTAGAAGAGTTCTGACATTTGCTGCCAAAACACTGAATATAAGTAGAATATGAAAGTGTTAGATTTCTCATGGGATCTGTCAGGCTACATTCACACTGGTATGGATTCATGGTTTTAAAGATGAGCATCTAAGCAGAGATTTACAGATATACTCTATCCATGGTTACAAGGCTAAAAGCTTTTCATATACATATGAATATGTGCTTTGTGGTTTAAAAGAAAAGCAGAGATGAGGATGGTTAGTTGAAAGCATAACGGAAAAAATGTCAGGGATTGAGCTGTCAAAGACATGTAATGGTTATTGAGGGTAAAACTTCAACATAAAGTCTTCGTCACCAGACATGAGCATGAACAGTTTAACTTTATCATAGAAAATATGCAAAAATTTGAAACAAAAAAATGTATGTGATCTTAATACTTGTATTTGAATCAGAAAAGCAATATAAAATAATATATACCATTTCTTATTTTGATACATGTACATAAGGAAATACAGAACAAAAACCTGCTAAATTTAGTGGTAGTTTTCAAAGGCTTAATGTGATCCGTTTTAGCCTTTTTACCTCTATATAGAGTAAAACAAGTCTAACAAGCTGATATTAGCTGGTTAATTAGTGAGGATATTTACTCAGCTACCAAGCCTACAACCAGCTGCAACTTCAAGTTGTGGAAGTTATGAAAGTTATGGGTGGTTTCATGTCCTAGCCAGGATTATCCATGTTTGTGGGACCTTAAATATTTCCAAAGAGTTAAATTTACATGCATCTTGTAAGTAGGTGAAGTTGTTCCAGAAATGTCTGGTTTCCCGTTTTTAAACAAGGACTCATTAAATATACCTTTGACAAAGGAGCTGGTAGTGATTAATGTCACAATAACATTTATATTTTAATTGCATAAACATGCAGTAAGCCTGTTCTTTCTCATGGGACCTTAAATAATAGAAATATTGTGATGAGAAAATGTATGTAGTTTTGAAACTATAACTTAGTCTAAGTTCTCTACTCCACTTGTTTGGTCCGGACCAAAGCGGACTTTATTTTTTTTGTTTGGTGCGGTTTTCTTTCATATTGTACTTTTTGCAAGTGAACTATTACTTGTAAAAGAAGCCACGCAGGTGACGATCATTGCTCCTATTGGACTGGTTCTAAACACAGTTAAAGGGTTAAAGGGTTAGTTTTTTCCGTTTTAGAATTATTACATTTCTAAAAATGATTAATGCTTTTGGGACCATTTGCTCTTGATTGTCCCTGTCTATAGACAACACCCACACTATCTAGCTGCTTCTTATTCTGCTTTCTTGTGACCTTTTTCCCTGTTCCTTTAACTCCATCTCCTCCCAGTTTGGATGAAGGCCATGCCAGGAGAAGACGACCTCAACCTGTCACACTACCACTGCCACTTCCTCCACCTGCCATCCTGCTTAATCAAATTATCCTTCTCACACATGCACACAGAAGCCCATTTTTCAGTCAACTTCCCCCAACATTCCTTTTTTTACTGCCCCCTTCATCTTCCTAAAATGTTGTTTCCTGTGCTCATTTTTTCTACTGGCCTCCTGCAGAGTGTGTAAAAAATGTATGTGATCATATTTGCTAAAACTGTGTAATTATATGCTTTTACTGAATTTTTGACTCTGGGTGACTTTGCCTGCGCTGCACTGGTACCAGTGGTGCTCTGGCACCAGAGCAGCACTGCAACGGCTCCTGTTTCTTTTCATATTATTAAATTTCCCTCCATTTCTGCTCTTTTATGTTTCTCTCCAATGTGCCCATTTGCCCATGTTTGAAATGTCAACAGAATTTGGGCACATGAAGTGGCATCTGGTGCCACATCAACCCCAACGCACATGGATACAAAAAACCTCACAGCACGTCGAGTTAACCTGGAGCGCCGCCAAGCCAGCAGCTACTTGCTAGCTAAGTGCCACAGCGCCAGTCAAGTGCACGTTCGGCTGTGCGCCCACCTGCATCACTGCACCGCTCACACACACACACACACACACACACACACACACATACACACACACACACACACATGCTGGCACTTTCAACCCCCAGTGGCACTACAAGAAGACAGGGAGACAGAAGGGCCTTGCCTTGCTGAGCCGCTCCCTGCCCCCCCAGCACATACAGTACAGCTCACTACCTAACCCCAGAACTATACTGCATTTCACTGGCTGGTTTTCAGACTCTCCTACATGCAAAAAGAGTTTTGATACGCTGGTAAGCTCATTTCAAACATAAATCTCAAACATGCAGATAAACACCAAACACACATTTACTTTTGCACACAAAGACAGCACTCAATCTATACAAGGATCTGGCCTGTCAAAAAAAAACNTCATGGGGTTTTTTGGCCCGTACTGGGGTTTAAACTGCAAGGACAGTGAGTATGCAGCATAAGCATTATCTAAATTCTGAGTTGGATTGTCAGCTTTGTGAATTGTTTGCAAAGCTGCAACAAACTTTAGCTCACCCAGAACACTGAATCAATGCTTCATATAATGCAGTCCAGATTCCTTCAAAAACAATGAAATAGTCCTGTAATTTAGGCTGAATCTGAACTTGCGGTAACATTTTATAACATGTTATATGATCCTGTTGTAGCCAGGTTAGGATTCATTACTGACTGCTTCTTCGTTTTTTGTTAGACAGGATTTTGATCCTTGTGATCATTGCACCCATCCTCGGAAGCCTGCTGATCATTTCGTTGATCCTTCTGGCAGTATTAACAACCAAGTAAGTTCCAACCCTGTTTATTTATCACTTCAGCGACTACTTTTATTCACCTTTGTCATGATTGTTATTGTCTAAAACTGCATTCTAACCTTTGTATTGGCTTGCAAGTTAAGTGTTATGTGAGTGGTCGTTGTAAAGTTGGGTGCTTTTACCAAATAATCACAGACGCCCGTACGAATCTAAATATGAGCAGAGAACAGTAGGACAGACTCAGTTGCAGCACTCTGTTATTCTTTGTTCAGATCCAAGAAGAAAAGATCCAAGAGCGAAGATGAAGACATTGGGAAACCTTATCACAGCCATTCTGTTGCAAAGGCACCACTATCCAAGAGCGACGGCAACGGCTATCCCCCCCCAGTCAAAGAGTTAACAAACGGCCTGGCAGCAAGTTCTGGAGCCCCTCGAATCCCACGGGCCACAACCACCGGCAACTGGGAGAGCAAGACCAACCTGGAGATGACTCCGAGCAACAGCCGACAAAACCTGATTTCTTCGGGTCAGAACTCGGTGGGTACACCTCTGTGCAACTTGCAGTGAAGACAAACATCTGTTTTTTTCCAATCGTAAATTTTGATTTCTCTTCTTCTCTGCTGCAGCGGTTCGACGACAACCAAGATGACATGATCTCATTCTCTCACAGTCGGCCCAAGAACAACCCCTATGAGCAGATCCGACCCACAAGCAACCCTTATGCCCAGAACCGATCCATGAACCCTTACGCTCAGAGCCGAGGCCAGACCAACCCCTACTACAGTTAAGGAGAGGGAAGTTGCATCACTTCAGGGGTTCTTCGGTGGTATTCTTCTCAAGAAATGGCACTTTATTAGAATCCTTTTAATGTAAAAGATGTAAACAGGAGAATATTCGCTGAGATGTTCCATGTCATGTAATAGCTTCTATAGTGTGACCTAATTTCTGGCCTAATTTAAGCTGTCATAAACCAGTCCTGTGTTTGACTGTCAAAATCATAAAGTTTGGTTTATAGTTTCTACTTTCTGAGTCATGCCAGGTATCTCTTAGTTAGGCCAGTTAATTGAACATAAATACATGATTTATTATATTTTTAATCTCACTAAGCAAAAACTGCTGCAACAACAACATAAGGAGTTATTTTATTTTGTTCATCTATGAATTTACTAAAGTTATTTTCAGTAAGCATTTTAGATTTGTGATGAGTCTCAGTTTTATGTTTAACTAAGTTTTGGTAAAGGAGATGAAAATCTTTCCGAATCAAGAGGTTCTGCATTGATGAAGGTGTTTTGTATAAAAGTGAGATAATTTATCATATAATTTCAATAGTTTGTAATATAGTATTATTATTCAAAAGCTGTAAATCACAGATAATCTGTATATCTTTTAATTGGAATTGACAACAGACTTTTTTTTCATGTAGAAACAATAAAGGTTGGATTGCAGGTTTTGGAGTGATTTAACATTTTTTATAAGGCTGATCTTGCTGCGTTGGACTCGTGAAAAACATATTTCAATGTTTATACTTCTAAATCAGACAATTTGGGTCAGAAATCTGCAAACTCTTAGGTTGTTTTAAATGTGCGATATAAACAAATATGAATTCAGTTGAATTAAATTACAGCTAATGAAAAGACAACATTTAAGATTAGAATATTGCATCAGACCAATAAAGAAAGGTTCTTTATACAGGGATGTGGGCTTAATGAAAAATATGTTTAATACTTAATTTAATATGTTTAATCGGATGAATGAGCCTCATCAGAACGCACATTCTAATTTATTGAATATGACTGTAAATCCCATATTAACTTTGGGCTAATTATGCATGAAGCACTTTAACTTTTCATGTTGCAGGGTGAAATATTTATACAATAAAACAACTTGTTTTTATTTAATTTTTTTTATTTATTTTTAAAAAGAACTTGGTCACAAATTTGAATATATTTTCTCTTTTTTTCTCTTGACCACATTAGAAGTCAAGTAAGATACGCTACAGTGAATGTTATCAGTTTTTAGCTTTTCTATAATCCACATAATTGGAAAATTATACATACAGCTTAACTTTACGCATGGATCCCAGATCATATTTGGTTAACAGTTCCTTCATAGGTTATTCCTCCAGTATACACTTTTCCATCAATAATCTGTTAAACATAAAAAATTCAAAGATAGTCCTCCTTCAATGTTTCATCCACTTGTGCAATATATCAGTATCACAGGCAGTAAAACTGACCCAGTATAATGCTGCCACTACCATACTTAACAGCTGGTACAGTGTTCTTATGTTTCTCCGTGGATAAGTCTCAGTCTCAGAAGTTTCTTCAGAAGGCATCCTGGATCTCTTTCTGGGAAGCTGCAAATTTCCGTTCAAGCTTGATTGTGTGAATTTTGGAAACAGGCTTCATGGATCTCACAGTTCATGATGTAATTTTCTCTGATAGCGATGGTGTTTCAGCGGTTTCCAGTTCATAGCAGGCTTGAACCTTGTTGCTTCCTGGACTGTTCTTGAACATCCTGACTTTGACCTGTGGTAACTTCATTTGATTGGACATGATTAGAAAATGCACACACTTGTCTATATAAGGTCCCACAGTTGACAGTGCATGTCAGAGCACAAACACCAAGCATGAAGACAAAGGTATTGTCTGTAGACTTCAGAGACAGGATTGCCTTGAGGCATAAATCTGGGAAAGGATACAGAAAGATGTCTGCTACTTTGAAGGACCTAATGAGCACAGTGGCCTCAATCATTTGTAAATGGAAGACATTTAAAACCACCAGAACTCTTCCGGCTGGCCAGCTGTCTAAACTGAGCCATCGGGGCAGAAGGGCTTTAGTCAGGGAGGTGACGAAGAACCCTACAACCAGAGAGGAGAACCTTCCAGAAAGACAACCATCTCTGCAGCAATCAACCAATCAGGCCTTATGGTAGAGTGGCCAGATGAAAGCCATTTTCTAATAAAAGGTGCAAAGGCAGTTGAAGGACTCTCAGACCATGAGAAACTACATTCTCTTGCCTGATGAGACAATAATTGAACTCTTTGGTGTGAATGCCAGGTTTCATGTTTGGAGGAAACCAGGCACCGCTCATCACCAGGCCAGTACCTGTCATAATCTACCTGAGTTTGAGTTCTGTCTGCTTTCTTTGCACTGCCATGTTCTTCATTTGCTGTTATCTTAGTTCATTCATGCTGATTAGATTTATTGTTCATTCTTGTGTTTTGATGACTTTCTTGCCTTAGATGTTTTAGTTTGTATTTCCTTATAGATCTGTTTCCTCCCTGTTTATGTTCGTTTGGCCGCTCCATTGTTTACTTATTTCTGTTTACTTAGATGTCTTGTTATTCTCCTGGATTCCATGCTGATCTGTGTTACTTAGCCACCTTCCTTCAGTTGCTTGCTTTCTCTCTTCCACTAGCTGCCCCTGATTCACCTCTGATTAGTTCCCCTTGTTCATTGGTCCATTCTCCAACCTACCTCAGTATCTATACTCCCTGGTTTTATCATACTCCACTGGTTCCTCTGGACAACTACCTGCTCCATGTTTCCTGTCTGTGTTTCTTGTTTTCTGTAAGTTACCTGTTTTCTTGATACTATTATTAAAGACACTCTGCAACTCAGCACTCTGCTCTACATATTGACCCAGCACAACCACAGCACATTATGAAAATACCATCTCTACAGTGAAGCATGGTGGTGGCAGCATCATGCTTTTGGAATGGTTTTCAGCAGCAATAACTGGCAGAGTAGTCAGGATAGAGGGAAAGATGAATGCAGCAATGTACAGAGACTTCCTGGATGAAAACTTGCACCAGAGCGCTCTTGACCTCAGACTGGGCTGAGGGTTAATTTTTCAGCAGGACAACGACTCAAAGCACACAGCCAAGATCTCAAAGCAGTGGCTTCATAACCACTCTGTGAATTCCCTGAAGTGGCCAAGCCAGAGTCCAGACTTGAATCCCATTGAACATCTCTGGAGAGATCTGAAAATGATTGTGCACAGATGTCTCCCATTCAACCTGATGGAGCTTGAGATGAACTGCAAAGAAGAATGGGCTAAAGTGCCTAGAGATAGGTGTGCTAAGCTTGAAGCATCATATTTAGAAAGACCTTTTTTCCCAGAGTCATTAGAA
The DNA here is from genome assembly GCA_036173005.1 of Crenichthys baileyi. Taxonomy (NCBI): domain Eukaryota; kingdom Metazoa; phylum Chordata; class Actinopteri; order Cyprinodontiformes; family Goodeidae; genus Crenichthys; species Crenichthys baileyi. The sequence continues at coordinate 117,750 of JAHHUM010000678.1, read as the reverse complement.
AATTTCAGGCTTCTATTTTTTATTTATGCTGCCAAAACACTTTGCTTCCTGTTCCTACTGGGTCTGCTCTGGGACAACCCACCGGCAGCCACCTCTGGCATGTTTTAGGCACAAAGCCAAAAAATCAAGGAGGACAACTCACTGGAAGATCTCAGCAATTAAATAAATCAGAATGGCCAAAATTACAGAGATTACCCCGTTTCCCCTGGAAAAAGGAGACTTCGACAGCAAGCTGTTGTCACAACTGATAGAAGTGAGCCAGCTGGAAATAATGGAATTGCTCTCCAAATGAGATTTGCCCCACTACTGAATAAAACCCAGGAAAATGATCCATCTTCTAAGAACAATAAAAGATATGGGAACAACCTTCATTCTAAACAGTCCCATCGGGCCAAGGACCCTAATAGTGGGCAACACAGCTGTGAATGTGATTAAAAACTTCTGCAACAAGAAAAAACATAGAAGTTATGATTGGTACCAGTAGCATACTTAGAGAATATTCTGGCAATCACAGAAGAGCGTCCGACCCTATAACCTTATCATACACTTTGGAGCCATGGATGACATAGCTAAGAAAAAATCAGAAGGATTGAAGGAGGATTTCACTCGTCTACTGAATGAAGTTGAAGGTCTTAATATCAAGGTGTTCCTCAGCGGACCCTTTGCGCCGATCTTCTGCGGAGATGAGATTTTTTGAGACTTCTGACGATTAATAAATGGTTGAAAAAAGCACGTGCTACTACATCTGTGAACTTCATCAACAACATTAATATTTTTTTGGGAGAAAAGACACCTCTTCAAGCAAGATGGTTTCTGTTTAAACAAGCTGGGAGCCAGACGTCTCACATCTAATCTCTTCTACTCAGTAAATAATCTGCCAGCAGCCTAGACCTTCAGCAGACAACATGGAGAATCAACAGCAATGATAACGCTGCCACCAACAGCTCTAGCAGAGATAGAGCAGTTGGCTGAGAGAGAGACAGAACTCTGCCTTCTCTCCACTGAGCCCGCTATTTGCTTTACTGGATTTCACTGACATGAAAGAAGTTTTTAAGATTGGGACCCAAATGACTCTTCTTCTTAATCAATCTCCTTCAAATCAGGACCTTCAAATCACTTCTTTGTGATACAATCTGGGCCCCAGTGGTAGCTCTATCATAAATTATAATTTCCAAGAAACACTTTGGCCCCTGACGGGAGATAGCTGTGAAATCGCTGTGCTTATATGTGACAGAAATAACACAGCTAAAAGATGAGACATTAATGAACAATTGCCCCAATTAAAGTTAAAGTCGTTTCTTGGAAGAAAATGTCTCTGTGGAGAAGTGCTCCACCTGTCAGAAGTGAAAAAAGGGACTGTCTAAAAGCTGAACGCAGGCGGCGAAAGACTGGACTCCAGGTTCATTATATTATCTATAAAGAGAGACTATACAGGTATAATTTACAACTTAAAAAATGCAAGAGAATCTTTCTTCTCTGAGATCATCAGCATAAACATTAATAATGCTCATGCCTTATTTAACACAGTCGACAGGTTAACAAACCCTCCTGTAACTGTAGCATCTGAACTCCACTCTAACAGGGCCTGCAATGAATTTGCTAACTGCTTCACTGAAAAAACCCAAAAGATCAGAGGGGCAGTCAGCACATCCACATCAGCTCCAGTACCAAAGTTGTCTCCAAGTAGAACTGATTTTTGACAAAATTTCCCAATTTCACCAAATAAACTACAAAAACTTAGAAGAAATCGTATAGGAACTAACCTCTTCTTCCTCCTGTCTCAATGTTTTACCCACAGCTTTCCTTCAGAAAGCTTTGCCTGTAATAACATCTGATTTAACTCAAATAATAAACATGTCCCTTTTGTCAGATGTTTTCCCCCAGGCCCAAAAAACAGTCAAACCTCCCCTTCATCAGTAAGATTATTGAAAAAGCTGTGTTTCAGCAGTTAAACAACTTCCTAACTATGACCAACCGCTTCGATGTCTTCCAGTCAGGCTTCCTGCTCACCACAGTACAGAGACTGCTCTTGTCAAGGTGTTCAATGACATCCATATAAATGCAGACTGTGGAAGAACCACAGTGCTGGTATTATTGGACCTTAGTGCAGCATTCTACACTGCTGATCACTCCATTTTATTAGCGCGCCTGGAAAACTGGGTCGGCCTTTCTGGTACCACACTCAATTGGTTTAAATCCTACTTGAAGGACAGGGACTTTTTTGTGCCAGTAGGTAACTTTACATCAGAGACCACAAAAATCACATGTGGCGTTCCTCAAGGGTCCATCTTAGGGCCCCTGCTATTCAATATCTACATGCTCCGCCTAACTCGGATTTTAATAAACAACAACGTAAGTTATCATAAATATGCAGACGACACACAGCTATACGTTACGATGTCACCAGGTGACTATGAACCCATTCAAGCGCCGGGTAAATGCTTAGAAGAAATTTTCTTCAACTGAATCAAAACAAAACTGGAGTAATAATCTTTGGACAAAAGGAAGAGCGTTTAAAAGTTGGCACACAGCTTCAGTTAATACAGCTAGAAACCACCAGTCAGGCTCGAAACCTGGGTGTAGTGATGGACTCAGACCTGAACCTTCAGAGGCACATAAAAACAGTAACAAGGTCAGCCTTCTATCACCTAAAGAACATCTCCAGGATTAAAGGACTAATGTCTCAGCAGGACCTTGAAAAACTAATTCATGCGTTCATCTTTAGTAGGATTTATTACTGCAACAGTGTCTTCACAGGTCTGGCTAAAAAGTCGATCAGACAGCTGCAGTTGATCCAGAACGCTGCTGCCCGCGTCCTCACTAGAACTAAGAAAGTGGAGCACATCACCCCGGTTCTAAAGTCCCTACACTGGCTCCCTGTAGCTCAGAGAATAGACTTTAAAATACTTCTGTTAGTCTATAAATCACTGAATGGCTTAGCACCAAAATACATTACAGACTTGTTGTCAGTGTATCAACCACCCAGACCTCTCAGGTCTTCTGGCTCAAATCTACTCTGCAGAACCAGAACCAGAACCAAACATGGAGAAGCAGGTTTTAGTTCTTATGCTCCACTAATCTGGAATAAATAAAGATTAAAAACTTATTTTTTTAGTGTGGGCTTTAACTGTGCCATCTAAACATTATTAGAAAGTTTTTAGTCCAGCTTTCCTTTCATTTTCTTATCAATTATTTTATCAATTTTTTTATCTTTTTTATTATCATCTTATGATTTTAATTATTAATTTTTATTCTCTTTAATTATTTCTGTTCATTAATTATTTAATTTCCTTTATGCCATGGTTGTGTACTTTTCCTATTGTGTTTCTTTTTTTTTCATGTACAGCACTTTGAATTGTCTTGCTACTGAATGTGCAATATAAATAAACATGCCTTGCCTTACTGCAAAGCCATAAACCAGTTGATAAGAATTTCAGTGACAAGGCCATGCACCATAAAAATCCAATAAAGAAAGTCAGCAAAAACTGCTTATCGGCAGTTTTTACTGATTGTAAGCATGATCATTTTCCGATAATGCGGCATTAATTTGACATAAAACTGCTGTGCATCACATCTTGGCGAAACTTCTGAGCACTTACCCGGAAAACACTGAAATTTACAGTTACAGCAAGAATCTATCCGCATAAACTTAATGCGGAAATATAATTTTGCATTCACGTGTTGAACATCAGCTGTAATTTGAGGAAACAGACACTGGGTAAATTTGAGGTGGTGCACAAGAGACATTTCTGATGATCTCAGAAAATGAATATAGCAGACTCTATTATTAAGGTTGTGAAAAATCAGCCCAAGATCAAGCGTCAGATCATAAAGAAACATGAAAAAGCAACCTAAAGGCTCTCGTAAGTTGTCAATAACGTATTAAAGATTGAGATTTGCAATGAAAAAGGCTGTTATGCAAATATGACAATATGAAGTTTACTGAACGTTGCCTGGATAAACTAAAGTGTTTACGTTTAAATGTTTTGTGCAAACCTACCATCAGCCATGTAGTAAAAACAGTAAACATGTGACAAAGGGTAACATGTCCAAATAAAAGCAAAACTGAACTTATTTTGCCTAAATATATATAAATATAACACTGTAACCAGAGCACACCATCCCCACTGTGAAACATGGTGGTGGCAGCATCATGCTGTAGAGATCCTTATCTTTAGCAGGTACAGGAAAGCTGGACAGAGTTGTTGTAAAGATGAATAAAGCTACATGTTACCTTTTAGTGGCTGTGAAAGATTTGAGACTGGGGTGACTGTTCAGTAGGACAATGACCGTAAACATACAGCCAGAGCTATAATGTAATGCTTTAGATTATAACATGTTCACGTGTTAAAATTACCCAAAGTCTAGATCTAAATTCAATTGAGAATTTGTGGTAAGAAACTGAAAATTGTTGTTACAAAAGACAACATCTAAAGCACTGCCAGCCTCACCTCCCTAGTTAATGTTATTGTTCATGATTCAGCAGTTAGAAAGAGACGACTCGTCCATGGGAGAGTTCCAAGCTGAAAATGACCACTGACCAAAAAAAAACCCAGAGACCTGCCTCACATTTGCCAAAAAACATCTTGATCAGCCCTTAACCTTTTAAATTCGGCATAAAAATAACATTTTAGAACGAGAACAACATGTAACTAATGGAACCATGAAAAAACCCTGACTTCAAACTGGAAAACCCTTTATTGTGGTTAAATTAAAACAATACTGCAAAGAGGAGTTTGCCAAATGTCCTCCGTAATGATGTAAACAACTCATTGCCAGTCAGGGCAGTTGTTATTGCCATGGGTGGAGCAACCAGTTAATAGATTTAGGGGACAATCACTTACGGCCAGGTTACTTATGGAAATAATCATTTAAAAACTGCTTTTACTTACTCTGGTTATCTGTATATTGAGGTTCTTTGTCTGATATAAAAATGTGTTTGACAATCTGCAACATTTCAGTGTGACAAAGAAAAGAAAGCAGTGTGTAATATTTTTTACAGCATTAAATAAACTTTGTTTAAAGCTTTGTCCTTTGCATTGTATGAGGCACCATGACTTGGCTTAATTTCTTCCACAGAACATCCTTGTTCAAAAAACGTTCTAAATGCAGAAATTATGAGAAAACATATAGCACTAGTCCGATGAAGAGTGAAACGTCTTCAACCACAACTACTGAAGTCCGGTAGTTTTGTTTTTTAATCCGTTTTGGAGCTATAGTATTAAATGGTGGAGGTCGAAGTTGCACACACAAGAATCAGGCTCAGGACAGGCAGTTTGCCTTCCAGTCTTTTTTACATTTCTCATTTATGAAGTTTGAGCATGTATTGTAGGTAATGATTCACGTTTTAAGAACAATTATATCAAAAGTCATGGGCTGCTTTTGGGTTTATAAAACACTGCCACGAAGCTACAAATGCTATGCAACACAACAGCCAACAGGGTGGGCAATGCACCATTAGGAAGCTTTTTGTGATTCCTCCATCACACATTGGGCTTCATAAATCCCGGCCTTCATTTTCACTCAGTTTAGTGTTTCCTTAAATCTTTCAAGGCAAATAAAAAAAGCTCTGCATATTTGAGATAATTTCAGATAATGCCAACTAAATGGGTTCTGTATATACTTGTAGGATTCTTTTAGGATTGTTTCAAATAACACTGATGAAAAATTATGTAAAACTCTTAAGTTTGATGTTGCAAACTTTAAAGCACTTCTGCGCGAAGCACAAATGAACCGTTAATTTCAACATGAAGCTAAACTGATGAGGAAATACCTAACCTGATCAGATATTTAAAAAGATAATCAACTTAATTAACCAGATTGTTCTGAAATGTGACTAGCTTGATGGGAAATGCTTGAAATCTGTTTAAAATCTACCCTGGCTTTCATCATTGGCAGTGAACTTCCTGTCACAAAAAAATGAGTAGTTACTTTTTTTTTTTTTTGCTGGCGTAGACAACATATGGACAGGTAAAAGTTAATCTTAGATGAAGTTTATGAAAAAGTAACAAGCCATAAAAACCTGTTTTACCCCGTGTCACATTACTGAACAGCTGCCTGCTCAGGCTTTTACATCTCAGTCTCAGAGTCATCTCCTCCAAACCGGGGTCATTTTGGCTTCAGAAGTTCCCGGTTTTCAAAACTGAGCCCTGAGTGCAACAAATTTGGGGGAACTAAAACACCCTTAGACCCAAAAAAAAAAGGAAGGGCCCCGGGGAGGAAAAACCCGAAACCCTTTTTAATTTAAAGGACCTCAAAAGGGGCCTTTCATCTTCTGTCTCTTCTTCTGCTTTTCCCAAAGGGGGTTTAAACTTGTTTTCAAGGTGGGTTTTATTTTTAGTCACCTTTTTAATTTTTTAGTTTTAATCAATATAGATCCCAAAAAAAATAACCCTTTTTTTATTTTTTTGGAAAAAAATCCTTTTTTTAAAAACAAAATTTTTTTTATACATTTATATATACGTTTTTCCAAAAAAAAAACAGTTTGGGGGCCCTAGCAAATTGCCCCTTTGTCATATTTTTGGGCCTACTGTTACAAATATTTGTGTGGCCCCTTTCCGAAAAAATTTTTGTTGGGTTTTTTTGTTTTTTAAAAAAATTTTGGGGGGAAAAATTTAACCCCAAAGGGGAAATTTTGCTTTTTTGAGGGGTCCCAAATGTCTCTTCAAGTTTGTGGGGTGTTTTTTATAAAAATAGGGCAAATTTTAAAATTTTTTTTTATAGCCCAAATATTTTAAAAATTTAAAAAATCAGGAAAACCCAAAATTTTCCCCTTTTCCTCTCTTAAAACTCAACAGATAATGCATAATATAATTATTTCAACCCGCCAATTTGGGCTCTTAAAAAATTATCCCTTTTTAAAAAACTTTTCAAAAAAAAGCCATAATGTTCCCTTTGGAAACTTTCAAACCTCATCAGCCTCCTTCATTCCAATGCAGTCCAATCCTGTCAAAATCAGATTTAGATTCAATCAGTGTAATTTATTTCTAATTATAAAACAGTACAATCAGTATAGTTTTAAATAGTAATTTAGGTCGTGTTTCCTTGGAAAATAATTTGTAGCCCTCTTTGATTCAGAGTTATCTACAAATGGCATTAATTCAACCCCTTCCTTTGCCCGCCCCCTCTCCCTGGGGTAAACTTTAAAGGGGGGTTTATTTTAAAAGAAAATTCAAATTGATCTTGAAGATTTTCAAGTAAAAAAGAAAAAGGGCCCCAAAAATTTTACTGGCCCTTATTTTTATCAAAAAGGGTTGTAAAAAATCCCGCAATTTTCAAAAAACCAAGAAAAACCCAAAATGAATTGTCCCTTCCCGCAAAATTTTTTCACCCCTTTTCTGGGTTTGAAATTTACAAAACGGGATAAAGGGAAAAAATTTACGAGTTGGACTTTGTTTTTTTTGGGTTTAAGAATTAACTTTTTTTTAAAAGGCCCGAACCTATTTCTTTTTCCGGGGGCGGGGTTTCTGACATGGAGTAAATTTTAAAAAGCCCCCTAAAACCCCTTTGGTTTATTTATTTGTCAAACGCGAACAAAAAAAATCAACTTTTTTTTCCCCACTAAAATGACACGAACCCCTTTAAAAGGTATTTTTAAAAAATGCCATTAAAAAATGGGTATTAAAACGGGATTTTTTGAACTTTTTAAGAGTGGGAAAGTTTTTCCAAAACTTTTGGGGCTTTGGATTGCCATTTCCCAAAAGGCACAGAAATAATATAAAAAAAACCAAAAGGTTTCCAAATAAATGGTGGGGCAAGGGAACTTGTTAAATAAAAAAACTGGGTCAAAAAAAGTTAAAACACTTTAAAAAAACCCCATCATTTTTTTTCAATTGGAAAAAAAAACCTTCATGTGATTTTCCGTACTGGTATGGAATGAGTAAAAAGGGGTTAAGGGAAAAAAAAAAAGGTTCCCCCCATTTATTTTGATGAAAAATTTAAAAAATTCTATCAACCCACAGAGGGTTTAAACTGAAATTTTTTTAACCCGGAAAAATTTTTTGTGGCAGGGGGAAAAACCAAACCCCCTGATAGCAAGGGACTGAAAATGGTTACCTTTTTTGTGGGTTTGTACGCCCCCCCACATCCTTTGGGGTTTTGTGCCTGGCCTGGAAAGTCCTTTTGAGGCAGTGGCGGGCCTTTGGGGGATCTCCTCCCAGGAAACCAAACCCGGGCATCACTGGGTTCCCGGGGCGTCTGAGGTGCAAACCCTGGTTGGGTGTCGGATTTTTGGGACCCAAACAATTTAAAAAGTCCCAGAAGAATGTTCTTTTTTGGATTCTCCTTTGTCGGCCCCTTTCTCTTGCCCACCTGAGGCGGTGGGAAAAGGGGGCCAAAAATGGGGGGCTTTAAGGGGGGGCATCCTTTATACCTAATGGGGGGGAAATAAAAGTGGGGCCCTTGTTTTTCCTGCTCAGGTCCCCTGTGGGCCACCCCAGAACTGGGCACAATTGCCGGAAACCTCCCCCATTTTTAGTGTTCTCTGATAAATGCCAGTCCCCGGGTTTCCACGGGAAGGGGGAGTGACCCCCAGGGCCTACTAGGGGACAGACTGCCCTCATAAAAACTGGTTTTTTAATTTGGGTTTTGTCAGAGATTTTTTTAATTCCCCTGCCCAAAATGAGGTCACAACGGCCGTTTTTTTTCACCTTCTTTTTTTGGAAATTTCCCCACACAAAGGAGCAGATCCCAGTCCTGCTGATGGGTTAAGGAACTCTGACAGCCCGGTCCAGCTCTCTAGAGTTACTGCCTTTCTCCTTGAATCTCCACGTATTGATGTCCCATCCTCTTGGAGTTGGACTGCAACCTCTGTAGGGTCAGCTCATGCTACCAGCACTGACACTGACCCTGGTCAAATGCTGAGCTACTGAAAAGCAGTGAATAAAATGAAAAGGGAAAGAATGTCTGCGGCCTCCACCAGCAGAACCGTTCCTGTTTTTGGGGTCATCTCTCTGTTGCCCCTTTAGTGCACCTGTTGTTAATTTCATTAACACCAAAACAGCTGACACTGATTAACAACCCCCTCTACTACTGAACTGACCAGATCAATATTCATGAAGTTTAACTGACGTGATATTATTCTCTGATTCAAAAGTGTTCCTTTATTTTTTTTTAGAGCAATGTATTATTTGATTTTTATTCCAGTGGGATCTTTGAGGGGATTTTCTACAAATTTGAAATTGTGGCAACTTTCGGATTTATGAAGATCAACACCTGACTAGAAATAACATGTTCTCTTGTCTTTCCCCTTCTGAAGAGAGGCTAAGAGAAGTTATTTTTGTTGTCCCTTCCTGTTTAAACTTCAGAGACTGAGTAGGTCATAATTTGCTAATTAAAGGTTCCAGACATTCTGATCAGTTTAAACAAGTAAGTTTTTGAGAAGTCAGATTGTGCCATGTTATAAGATGTTTAAACACAGAAATATTGTAAATGTATGGTTTACTTCATGCCCACCATAGCTGTATTTTGTGTGTCCTCTGCAGGAAGTTGTGCCAGTAATGAGTTTAAATGCACCAATGGACAATGCATTAACACAGAATGGAGGTGTGATGGAACTAAAGATTGCACAGATGACTCTGATGAGCTGAACTGCCGTAAGTGCAACTTTTTCATTTCAGATTTTTCTTTCAGGAATTAACCACAAACCATGAATGCATAGTCATGTTTTTTAACATTACAGAGGAGCGTTCCGAGTGTGTAAATAGAAGGTATATGGACTTCTTTTCTTGGTCTTAGTTTTTCTATGAAAGAAGTTCAGTTACTTTCCATTTAAGCATTCAGGACTTCCATGACCTGGATGACTGACAAGCTACAAGGACAGAGAAGACATGCACAAAAACAAAAAGGCAACAAAATAAGTCGCCGAGTGAAGTCCAAAAGCAGTTCACCTGTTTTGTTTCCTCACTGCAGCTCCTCCATCATGCAGCTCACAGGAATTCAAGTGTGTGACAAGTGGTGAATGCATCTCACTGGGATTTGTCTGTGATGGGGAGGAAGACTGCGTCGACGGATCCGATGAACAAAGAACCTGTGGTACCGAGTACAATTTTAATCTTTATTTTCAGGCAGAAATATTGTGTTCCTGTTTTCAAAGTTAACACACTGTAGGTACTAAAACTGCTTGTGACATCATGTAAACCTCTGCTAGATTAGTAAAAAGCTTAGAAGACACAATTTGCAGTCGTGCAAACTAAAACCACTAGGTGGCCCCATTTTCTCACTGTTCATGTTTCTCCCACAGACTGAAGTTAGAAGAACCCCCTTATAAGAATCATGTCTGCACCCATTAAGACCATAGAAATATAAAGAAAACATTTATCCCAAGTTTTACAAGATAATATTTGTTGGTGTATATTTCTGTATAATATTGAGCTAAATTACACTGGAGGCATTATTATTAATATGACATTGAGTTGAGGAGCCTCTAAATCATCCTGTTGTTGGTGAAGACTTAATTCAGAAGGATTATCTCTCTTGTTATAACACAAATGCAAATAAACCCACTGACGCAGCACTGTTTCAGATGGACGCACCTGCAAGCCTGACCAGTTCACCTGCCGGGAGGGCCAGTGCATCCCCAGCAAATACAGATGTGACCGTGTGAAGGACTGCGTGGACAACTCTGATGAGAACAACTGCAGTAAGATTTTTTATATTTAACGGCTCCTGGTCCTGATCCTGCAGTACTTGCAGTAGCATCTGAAATGTATCGTGCTCTTTGCTGTTGGCAGATGGTTTTCAGTAAAGTCTCAAAATGAATTCATTTCTAACGTTTCCACAGACTTGAGCACTTTTCTCTCTTTTTTTTTTTACAGATTATCCCCAGTGCACTCAGAAGACTTGTGCTAACGGAGCCTGTTACAATAACTCTCAGCACTGCAATGGGCTACAAGACTGCAGAGATGGATCTGATGAGCTCAACTGCAGTGAGTAGACAAAATTCTGTTCTCTGTTTGATAAAGGTGTGTAAAACACATTTTTTTGGAATATAAGTTATTACCTCAAGGTTAGACTATAAATTAGACTTGTGATCATTTAAAGCAACTCATTAGTTCAACCACCAAGACGAAACCTAACATGACAACATTAGCATTGAAGCAGGGCTGGCCCAAGGTTGTACGGGGCCTTGAGAGTAATTAGGCCCTCATTCCTGTTAGGACCATCACTACTACTAACAGTGCTTCAATACAGATTTGGTGGATTCTGGGAGAGGGTGGTAAGTTTATTTGGCTTAAAAGCAATCACTGATAATTGGTTATTATTTAATAATGAAGAATTATCTTTGCAATTTTACAGAATAATCTTGCCATTTTCTTTCAATCTTGAATTTTAATTTAAAAAAAAAATTTTCCATTGATCTATTCTGTAACCATCAAATCAAATGTAATAGTCTTCTAGTTTTCAATAAACAAATCTAAACATTTTGGATCTATGGTCTGTGTTAAAATTACCATTTATGGGAGGCTCCCTGATTGTCGGGTGCCCTAAGCAGCTGCTTAGTTCGCTTATGCCTTGGGCCAGCACTGAGCAGAAATTAAAAACATGTGGATGGGTCCATTTTTTCCACTCTCAAGGCCACAGACAAAAAACATATCATGGGTGCTATGGAATGTTTGGGGAAATCAAGACAGAACATCAAGAAATGTAACATCTATCTAAAAAAATAGTTAAATAAACTGGGGTGTTACATGAGCAATTTTGTATTTTAACATAAAAATGTTTAGTAAACTTTATAAACAGATCAGAAAATGAATACATAATCACTAAATATTAGGTATAATTCACATTTAAAATGCATGTCGCTGTCTTAATGAACCAATGATTGACACCATCTTAGTTTAGTTTAACTGGCTTTGATTGATGGCAAGATGGGATGCTGAAATTAGCTTAAAAAAATAAGATAAGCAACTCTTTCTTTCTCTTAATTGCTTTGTTGACATGCAATCTAGGACACAGATATATAATAACAAGATAGAAAACAGACAAATGATTTTATTATTGTTGGCTTCATTAGTCTTGTGAAAATGTATACTTTATTCTGTCATATATTAAAACTAAAAAATATACACATAAAACATTGTTTTCACTCTGTGGTATCTTTTTTATACCACATCTGTCACTTTTAAACAGCTGGAATGGAACTGGATGGTTAATGAATCAATACAAAACTCAATGTGCTAAAAAAATCCATTACAACTTACCTTTATTTACCAGAAAACACACCAAACCATTACTTTAAAGCCAGTTATAGCTATAGTAGTTATAAAGAGAAGCCTGTATTTAGTTCAGCTACTTTGTTTGGTCAAAAAGGACAATTTAAAGTGTCGATGTAAAACAATTAAATCTTGGTTTTCAGATGTTTATTATTGTAGAAATATTAAAATAACAATAATATTAATTTAAAGGGGGAAATATACATTTAAATACATATCCCTGCTTGTTAGGAATAGAGGGTGACTATGATGAGGATCAAAACTGGCATCTAATCAGTTAATATTTAGGAAATTCAGTTAGTGAACTAAATGAACTTTTTCATAATATTCTCATTATGTAATATGACTGTAAACAGAACAGAACTGACTTGGACAGCTGATGCTCATCTGGACATCTGGATGCTCAGGCAGCATTTCGTTATTCGTTATTCATGATGTTTATGAAGTGAAATAGTGATTTAATCTCTTGTTAAAAGACCTTTTCTATCAAATTTTTCAGCCACCCACCACTGTCCCATCCACCAGTTCGAGTGTGCGAACGGCTTCTGTATCCCATATGCATTTGTGTGCGACCACTGGGATGACTGTGGGGATAACAGCGATGAGCAAGGCTGTGGTAAATTTATATTTGTAAACTTGACAAATGTCAATAAGCGTGCAATCAGCCTGCTGACCCCTGATAATCATCTTTAACCTTGCAGAATATTCAAGCTGCCGTGGCAGCGAGTTCACTTGTTCCAGTGGCCGCTGCATTCCTCAGAACTGGGTGTGTGACAGGTTCAACGACTGTGGAGACTTCAGTGATGAGAGGGGATGTGGTGAGATATATGTGGCCTTCCACCTAAACCTAAATTACCTAGAATAGTTAAGGCTGAAATGAAGTATTCTGTGCTCAGTTCTGCTCTTTTTGGTCCAAAATCAGCTTACTTCTCAGCCAAACAAAACCCTCGTAGAAATCGCCCTATTTTGAGTTTTTACTATTTCAATTTAGGTTTCTCAAGTCCCAAACAGTGTTTTACATATTCTATAATTAGTTTGAAATAATACTGTCAACGTTTGACCTGACTAGATGGTGCAGTTTTTAAGATGCACGAGTGGAAGAAAAAAAACCTTAAAATTCTTTTCTTTTGAGTTTTCACGAATGAAATAAAATGTTTTATACAATATTTAGTAATTATAAAATAATGCATTTCAAATTTGACCATTTTAAGTATTTTAGAACTAGAACAGATGAAAAAGTTAGTCCTGTTTTGTTAATTTCAGTGTAAAAGTCCTTTAATCAAATGCAAAATTGCTAATTTAAGTGTTTTACGATAAAACAGGGCCTTATAGTATAACAGCTGATATACTATAAGACTTTGTCACAAGACTATTTATAAACATTTAATTCACAGTATTTTTAGTTGTTATTACAGTGTAAGACATGCTATAAATGTAAATGCTTTAATAATACATTTTGTTTTGTTTAAATATTCTGTAAAAGCATAACTTTTTTGAAGCCACTTTTTCTTTCATATATTTGGGTTTCTGGGACTTTCAGATAGTGACTCTCGAGACTGTTACCCTGGTGAGTGGGGCTGCCCAGGCTCAACTGCATGCATACCAGTGGGTAAAGTGTGTGACGGCAAACCTGACTGCCCAGGAGGAACAGATGAGACCAACACCACAGCAGAGCAAACATGCGGTAAGTTTTTGGATAAAGATGTTTTTAAAAAAAAGAAGAAATCCACAATAAAATGTTCAGGAAATTTCAGCGCATTTATGGTTACTATTCAGTACGATAAAATCTCGAAAATAATTCAACACGATTTAAGTATGATATGGATACGTATGGAAAAACTAAATGATTGTATAAAAATCCATCCATCCATCCATCTGTTCAGCTGATAAACTGTAGGGCTCCAGGTCTAAATGAGAATGTTGTACAGTTTCAGCACATTCCGGCAGTAAATCAAGGTGCCAAATAACTCATAACTTAGTACGACTATAAGGTAATCATAATGATTACCGTCTATTTCCCTGCTTTCACACTCTCTTAGTTTAACATTAACCTTTGTTGGCTTGTAATTCTCACTAAATTACAGAAATGATTCTGGTCACGATGCTCTTGTGATAATGTTCTTAGTTATCTCAAATCTTTAAAAAGTTACATTAAACAGCCAGATGTGGGTGTAATTGGTTTTTATTTACAGGCCTGGATCGGTGCTCCGCCTTGAGCTGCGAGTATCTCTGCCACCCTTCTCCTCAGGGTGGTGCTTGTTACTGCCCTGAAGGATTTATAGTAGCAAATGACAGCCGCTCCTGTGAAGGTGAGTCACATGTTGTCTTATTTATATGTGTGGATTCTTCACCACCCTATAGAAAGGTCTGGGGGAAATCTGTGCTTGTGCCACTGATAACACACAGCGAGGTCTTCAACAAACTTTCCGTCTGTTTGATTAATCCTTGATCATGAGTCAATACAGAGAGCTAAATTTACAGCCTTAATTTCACAGTTCTCTGGTTTTAGATCCTAACTGTCCACCCTTTGTACATAAAACATGACTGTTTGCTCTGCTGTACAGACTACAATGACTGTGATATCTGGGGGATCTGTGACCAGCTCTGTGAGGATCGTCCTGGGACACACCACTGTAGCTGTGCAGATGGATACTTCCTGGAACAGGGTCACGTCTGCAAAGCCAATGTGACAGGTACATGAACAAAAGATTTACATACACCTCCAAATTCATATATTGCCACCCCTCTTTTTGCAAACAACACTTAGTCTCAGGGATTCTTGGCCACTGCTCTGTTATGCTCTCCTAAACTCAGGTTCTTATAGGATCTAGGTTAGGAGAATGAGATAAGCAAGGAAAGAGATTCATTTCGTGTCAAGCAAACCATTTCGTGATTGATTTGAGCATATGTTTTAGATTTAATTTTATTAAGTTCCCAGAGCTTTGGAAGAGAAAAAAGACCAATAGCACCATACTTAACAGTGGGCATGAGGTACTTTTTACCCTTAGACTTTTTGCAGCCAAAAAGTTCAGTCTTACCAATGTGAGCCAAGCACATGCTGCAAATTAAAGTCCCAACAGAGTTTAGCAAGCTTCCCACATTTATGATTGTTATTGGACTGAAAAAGTTTTTTTTTTCTGTCATGCCTTAAAAAAGAGGTTAATTTCTTTTACATATCTTTGCTAAAAGGTGTGTAGAGTGCAGTGGATGACAGTGGTCTTTTACTTTTGTTTCTGTAATTTTTAATAGGTAATTTTAATACAGCTAAATGCTCCATATTTTACACTTTTTCCAACTACATGGTTATGTTTGTGTTTTTAGCTGGGCTGCCACAGCTCATTTTTACCAATGGAGGTGATGTGATGATGGCTGATGTTCACGGACGCTTTGTCAGAACTCTGGTGCCGGCCCAGGGCAGAGGTTATGCTGTAGGGGTGGCCTACAACATTCGAAGCAATTTAGTCTTCTGGAGTGATACAAATACCAAAAAGGTCAGTCTGGTTGAGTTTCTGATCACGATCTTGATGATAAACTTCTCACTGTTTTTGCTCTAAACATCAGTAGCTCCTTTTGTGCAGTGCATTCAAAATCCTTTGACCTTCCTTCCAGGTTTATTCTGCCAGCTATAACGGGGAAAACATTAAGGAAATTCTGACTGCTGCAGTCCCAAATGTCCAAAACCTTGCAGTGGACTGGATCAACTTCAAACTCTATGTCTTGGATGCCAGTCTAGAGCGAATTGATATGTGCGACTTTGATGGAGGGAATCGAGTCACGCTGTTGGCTGAAAACTTGGAGACTCCTCATGGCCTCGCCCTTGATCCTACAGTGGGGTGAGCTCACATTCGTCATCGCCGTGAAGCTGATGGGTGTTGTTAATAATATAATGGTGAAAGAGAATTTTGAAGAAGTTATTAGCATTCATCAATCACAATTCATATTTTCTTGATGTCTTGCTGCCCTATAAGATACCTGGATGTATCGATTGTTGCATAACATCCCTTTTCAATGTTTGCTTTTTGTTTGCAGCTACATGTTTTTCACAGACATGGGTGCCAACCAGGAGAAGACAAAGCTGGAACGGGCCTTCATGGATGGCAGTAACCGAGTGGAGCTCGTCAAAAGCAGGCTCGGCACGCCCACTGCGATCACCCTCGACATTATAACAAAGAGGGTCTACTGGTCCGACAGCCACTTCGACACAGTGGAGACTGTCACATACAATGGTTTGGACAGGTAATTTTTGTTTGTGTTTGTTTTTCTTCCTACCTGGGGAGAAAGAAAGGACTATCTTTGTCGTGTATCACTTGATGTAATGTCTGAAGTGTGGCTGTGCTTCAGGAAAATAGTCCTCAACGGTGCAACACAGTCTCCACATCCTTTTGGGATGGCTGTGTTCGAAAACCACATATTCTTCACTGACTGGGTCAAGATGGGGGTGATCAGATCCAATCGGTTTAACGGCAGCAATCCGACACTCCTCTATCGTACAGCCAGTCGGCCAGGACACGTTGTCATCTCACACTCTGTCATGCAGCCTCTTGGTAAGAAGACACACGTTCAGCTTGTAACATATCACAACAATAAAGTTTTGCTTTGTGTGATACAGGAAAGCAACTCAGTCTAAACCTGATAGATGACCAAGTTGCCATGGACTGATTACATCTGTCTTTTGTTACAGTGAAGAACCCATGTGGCAGACACAACGGCGGCTGTCATCATATTTGTGTTTTAAGTCACAGCTCAGATAATGATGGTTTGGGCTTCCGCTGTAAGTGTCGCTACGGTTATGACCTGCAGTCTGACCATCGAAGCTGCTTTAGTGAGTTTCCCTTCTCTTTTTGTTGGTGTTCCACACTTAACAATAGTTTCCAGGTTCTGCTTATTTAATGATGAAACTGTTGGAGAAATTGTCAGTACTTTACATATAACTTCCAAATTTCTCAATTGTTGAAGTTGCAGGGCAGTATATTTCAGTTGTGACTGCAGCATTTCTCTTTCTACAGAGGTGAAGGACTACTTGTTGGTGGCATCCTCTCTGGCCGTGCGGGGAATCCCGCTGAACTTATCTCTCCAGGAGGACATCACTCTTCCTCTAAATGGACTTGGATCCTCCTTCTCTGGCTCTGCTGTGGAATTTGATGGGAACGAGGAGGCTGTGTTTTACAACGACAGGTCCAAAGGACTCATTTACAAGTCAAACCTCAACGGCACTGGTAAGTACACGCAAAGTAACTAGAACCTAAAACTCCGGGGGTGAGATTATGTGTTGTGCAAATTTTGTTAGTAAGTAGGGGGCACTCCTTATCCTCTTGTTCTTCAAACACCATCAGCTCAGCAGATTTTGACCGGCAACAGAGTGGGAATTGTTGATGCGATGGCTTACGACTGGACCTCCAAGGTTTTGTTCTGGACCACATCAACGCACAGGGCGGTGGTGGCTTTCAGAGTCACAGACAAGTCCAAAAAAGACATTGTTACTGGGCTGAGATACCCAAAGGGTATTGCAGTGCATCCAAGTGCAGGGTGAGTTCTTCAAATAATTCTGAATAGTTTATTTGAGGAGATTTACCATACAGTGACAGCATCAGATCTATTGCACAATTGTTCACACTCCTTGCATTTTTTCACCTTCTATATAAGCGAAAACCTCACTTCTTGTGATTTTTTTTTTGTGATTGACCAACAGAAGGTAATACATAATTGTGAAGTAGAATGAAAAAGATACATGGTTTTAATAATTCAGTGCAAACATCTGCCTTCACAGTTCACTTAACTCGTAAATATGGTCCACCTGTATATTTTAATCTCAGCATAAATCCAGCTGTTCTGTTACAAACTCAGGGGTTTGAACATTAGTGAACAAACAGAACCATGAAGACCAAGGAACACAGCAGAGAGGTAGGGCTCAAATTGTAGTAAAGTTTACCGCAGGGTTAGGTTTAAAGAAACAATATCCCAAACTTCGAACATCTAACAGAGCTTTGCTCAGTCCGTCATCTGAAAATAGCACAACTGCAAACCTACCAAGACATGACTGTCAACCTAAACTGATAGGATGAGTAGAGAAAGGATTAATCAGAGAAAGACCCAAGAGGCTCCTGTTAAATCTGAAGGAGCTGCAGAGATACGTTGCTCAGGTGGGATAATCTGTTGACAGGGCAATTTTTTCTTGTTTTTTCCATATAAATGGCCTTTTTGTAGGAGTGGTAAGAAGACAGTAATTGTTGAAATAAAAGCCATAGGATGTTTGCCACAAGACATGTAGGGGATACAGTAAACATGTGGGAGAAGGTGCTCGGTTCAGATAAAACCAAAACAAGATGCTCTATATGGCAAAAAAAACTAAAGCTGCACATTACTCTGAACACATCCTTCACATGGTGAAACATGGTGGTGACAGCATCATGCTGTGGAGATTCTTTACTTTAGCTAGGATAGGGAAGATGGTCAGAGTTGATGGGAAGATCGATGGAGCTAAATGCATGGCAATTTTGGTCAAAAGACCGAAGCAGCAGTTTTGTAAAAAACAAAGAAAATCGTGAGGTTGACAACAAGTGCAGTGCTTCCTGCTTTCCCTCAAGCCATTCTGAAGGGAGCTGACCAAACCAAACACCATATTACGATGCCCCCTAGTGGTAATTGGAACTAAACCACCAGTAATATCATAAATTTCAGGAAAACCCTAAATTGCTCCATTTATTATATACACAAATAGTCCTTCAAAACATCCACATGTGTCACACAGAACAACAGGAACCTAAACATTTGGGTGGAGGCTCACCTCCCACTAGAAGAATAACTCAAAACATGGTTTAGATCCAAACATATGAATGTTTTAGAACGGTCTAGTCAAAGTCTAGACCATACATCTAATTCAGAATTTAGAATCTGGAGCAAGCCTTGACAACTGATGTTCAGAGATGTTCTCCACCCATTCTGAAAAAGCTTGCCAAATAAATTGGTAAAAATGCCAAATTGCTGTTTTAAAAAAAAAATACCCTAAAAGATTTGCAGCTGTAATTGCAGCAAAAGCTGGTTCTACAAAACATTGATTAATGTGACTGTATACCAATATGTGGCAGGTTTTTCAGATATTTATTTGTAAAAACAATGTATTATTTTCCTTCCACTTAACAATTTAGACATAACTATTATATAATGCAATAAGCCAATATGTTGACGTTTGTAATTGGTATGTGACAAAATATTAAAAGGTTTAAGGGGTATGAATACTTTGGAAGACACTGTCCAAGTATGCAGTTTAATATATATTAAAACCAGAAATGTTTGTTCACTCAACTGGTGCTCCACAGATACTTGTTCTGGTCTGACTGGTATCGTCCCGCTGTCATAACAAAAGCCTTCACTGATGGCAGCAGTGCTGTTCCTCTGGTCAACACAACTCTGGGATGGCCATATGGACTCGCTCTGGATTATGTGTAAGGACGACGATGATATATGTTGTTTATCTGTACAGTTCCAATGATTTGTTCTGAGACCTGCTGAAAAAATGAGACCTGCTTTGTTTGCATTCATCCTTTGGGGTCACCAGGTGATTGACTGTGTTTTCTATGTTTGCAGAATGGACAGGTTGTACTGGGTGGATTCCCTCCTCGATCAGGTTGGCCACATTAGCATTGAGGGAACAGACAGACGGACATTTACCAGCATCGGCCAGATCACTCAGCCGTACTCTTTGACAGTTTATTCAGGTGATTTTGTTAGATTTTCAAAGTTTGGTTCATATTTTTTACCGCCTACAGTATGCTACAATTACAAAGCCATAAAATTCCTAAAAGTTCATGTTTAATTCCTTGAGACAGATGCTTTTGTTCCTGTTCTGATTTCTGGATGTCGAAAGGTGACTTCATTTACCAACTGACCCCCATGTAGATAATCTGCTGATTTTATTTTAATCTAGGATGGGATGTTAAAAACACGTCTTTAATGTTGTTTTCTTGTTACTGATTAGAGGTAATATTACATTTAAATAATCTGTTTATTTTAGGAAGTACAATGCTCACATAGCTTCTCTGTCCTGTAGACTACCTGTATATATCTGATACAAGGACCAGAGCAATATTTGAGATGAGGAAGAGGGATGCAGGAGGAAGCATTATGATCAGACAAGGAGTCACAGGCATAATGAACATCAAGGCCTACTCAGCTGACCTCCACAGCAGTATGTTCACACAAAGCAAGAAACTAGTAGCATGTTTAGGCACTTAGATATAAGTTATTAGGAATCTGCTGACCTCCTATTTGTTCTCGCTCCTGCAGCCTTAACCAGCCGCTGTAAAACGTTACCTAATGGACTCTGCAGCCACTTCTGTTTCCCAACTCCATCCTTCAGCAGAGTGTGTGGCTGCCCATATGGTATGAAGCTTCAGGACAATCAGAGGGACTGTATCAAGGACGATTCTGTCCCTCCACTTGACGACTGTGGTGACTATGCCTTTGAATGCGATGAAGGACGCTGCAGACCCAACTCTTACCGCTGCGATGGCATTTTTGATTGTGTAGATAAGACCGATGAGGCCAACTGCACTGATACAGGTAAATGTGTTTGTGGAGTGGCGATGCGCAACATTTAAGCAAAGAATTTAATAGATGAACTGAAAGCCTCATACATCCTTACCAGGAACGACCTGCTCTCCGTATGCTTTCACCTGCAACAACAAGCACTGCATATACTCCACCTGGCGCTGTGACGGCATCGATGACTGTGGAGATGGTTCAGACGAAGTCAACTGTCCCACTCGTGTTCCAACCACCTGTGCAGCTTCCTACTTTACCTGTGATAACGATAGATGCATCTCCAAAAATTGGGTGTGTGATGGTGACAATGACTGCGGTGATGGCTCTGATGAACAAAACTGCAGTGAGTTTATCTTGATCTGTTTTCGCTCCTCTGTGACTCTTTGCAAAGGTCTGCACACTCGTATATGATATTTAAATCTGTTAAATTAAGGGCTGTTTGTGATTCCCAGATGCAGACATCACCACATGCCCCCCTGGCTTCTTCTTGTGCCCCGACCACCGCTGTATCAACAATTACTATGTGTGTGATGGAGACCGGGACTGTTTGGATGGCTCAGATGAGAACAACTGTGGTACGCCTCTGTTTTTTATGAACTAGCACAGATAGTTTTTTCGTCTTGTATTTTCTATGTTTTGCCTTCTCTTTTCCGACCATGTACAGAGTTTTCCTGTCCGTCCTATGAGTTTGCCTGTGCCAGCGGGGACCAGTGTGTCAGCTCCTATTATCGTTGCGATGGCGTGTTCGACTGCAGGGACCATTCAGATGAACGAGACTGTCGTATGTTGACCAGCCAAATTGATGCATTTAGCTACGGAGCTCGTCAGAAGCTTCCATCATCGACATGAATGTCATCTTAATTTAGGGTTTTCATTGATGCATTTGATGTTCATTTTTCCAGTGAGGAATGAGAATACAATATACAATATCAATTGATTCAAAAGGCAAGATATGGGTAGACAAGTTTGAATTTAGCTCTGATCTACACTGATTCAGACTTAAGAGCTCAAACCAAAAATATATAGACATCCACTAATATTTGAATAAATCTCTTTTAGTAAATTGCACAGAAACCCATCTTTTAAAGCTATGAACAAGGTCCTGGCAAAATTCTGACTGGATAATTGACCACATAGATTCCTTACATGGACTTCGCTATTAAGCATACTTCACAAATTTACAAGGTTTAGGATTAAGATAAGGCCTTTGAGAAGGGCACTCAGAACGCCACTCAGTTGTGTCCAAGTTTCAAGCATTCAAACCCTCAGATAGACAGAGATTTATTGTAATATTCAGGAACAACCAAGGAACCACTGAGGATCAAGCTGAACATGAGGTGGAAGTTTACTGCAACTTGTTAAGGGACATTGATTCAAATAGTAGTTGGCATGTTTGTACAAGTATTTTTTAACATGTCCTGTCACGGCGTTTCAGCATATCATGTGGAAAGAGATGGTTGTCTACATGTGCCAAGGTAGTTTTGCTCTACAAAAAGGTAATCCCGTTCCTCGAGGGCCGCTGTTCCTGAATGTTTTAGATGTCTTTCTGCTCCAACATACAAATAGCTAAATCTCCTCAGCCTGTCACCGATTCTGCAGGAGCATGCTAATGTGGAGTTCATGTGATTCAGGTGTGTTCAAGCAGGTAAACATCTAAAAGATGCAGGAAACAGCCCTCAAGGACACAAATTGCCTAATCTGTTGTATAATCATTCCATCTTAGAAAAAGAAAGGTTCAAATATATTACGAGCTCAAACTGAAAGGCATTTATGTCCATGATAAGCGTATGTGAACTTCTGTCTGACACCGTGCATTAATTAGGCCAGCTATATTGATTACTGATGCTCAGAGTTTGACGTTCTGCTTTGGGACCTGCAGCCACTCGAGGTCCGGGCCTTTGCCACAACGACGAGTTCCAATGCCAGACTGACGGTTTCTGCATACCAGCTGACTGGGAGTGTGACGGCCATCCAGACTGCGAGGATGGTTCCGATGAACACAATACATGCCCGGCTGTCACCTGCATATCCAGCAATTTCCAGTGCACCAATAAAATGTGCATCCCAATGAGCTGGTTGTGCGACGGTGAAAATGACTGTCGGGACATGAGTGATGAGCAGAACTGTCCTACCCCTCCCTTCAGCTGTCCTTCTGGACAGTGGCTGTGCCCCACCGACCAGGTGTGCATTGACTTGGACAAGGTGTGTAACGGCCAAAGAGACTGTCCCAATGGAGCAGACGAGTCACCAATCTGCAGTGAGTTCCTTCTCATTGTGCTTTCAGTTTATGCCTCACTAAAGAGTACTCAGTGAAACATATCCAGGTCTGTTTAAAATACAACTAAAATAAGTACATAATACTGAAAGGTTCTAATCTACCCCTTTAAAGATGAAGATGACTGTGCACTGAACAACGGAGGCTGCAGTGACGGCTGTATCCAGGGACCATTTGGAGCTCAGTGTACCTGCTCACCAGGGTTTCAGCTCCTCAATGACTCCAAGACATGTGATGATATCGATGAGTGCCTGATCCCTGGTTTCTGCAGCCAGCAGTGCTACAATGAGAGAGGGAGCTTCAGGTGCCACTGTTCAAATGGTTACCTCCTAGAGCCCGATGGACGCACATGCAAAGTTACAGGTAAAAACAGAAATAAACCTGAAAAATCCTAAAATGGGGATATTCTAGATGTTGGTAAATACAGACATACCTATTTTTGTATTGTGATCCAAAGCAAAGCTAACTAATTTACTGTTTGGCTCAAACAGTGATAAATGAAGCATTTTCTTGAAATAACCTGAAAAGTTAGTTTATCTTTAATTATTAGTTATTAATTTTTGCTTTATTTTATTCCTGTTTCATTTTTTTATATATTACATTACTCATGTATTAATATTCATTTAAAAAAGTTAGATTCTTTTCAATCTTATTTTATTTTACTTTCTTTTAGATTTAAATCCAAATGTTTTGATCTTTTAGAATTACAATTACACTTTTCTTTTCTTTATTTTTAGCTTTTACAACTATTTTGATGTTTCATTTTTATTTGGTTCATGATTTGGAGTTTTATTCTATTTATTTCCACAGTTTCCCATCCTCTATAATATTTTCATTTATTAGTCTAATAATTTTGGATTTTTTTATTTTCGCAGATTGAAATGTTCTAGTGTTTTTCTGCTTTGTTTTATTTTTCTATCTTATTTAAACCCCTTTTATAACCTGCGCAAAGCTGTCTGTTACACTTGTTATAAAAAGTGTCCTATAATTAAAGTTTGATTAATTGAACCGAACAAAAACAAAGTATATAGGTGTTATAGTATTGATAATCATATGTTCCCTTTACGTGGAGCTTTGGATTTTATACACAGACTCTTGACATATTATATTTCCTTGCCTTTAGACCCACATGCTGCTGTTCTTTTGGTTGCAAGACGTAGTCAGATCATGGCCAACAAGCTCATCATGAGACCACCCGTGATCTATCCAGTGGCCACCGGTTCAGGCATCGTGACTGTGGACTTTGACCGCGAGACCTCCAGAATCTACTGGGCTGATGCCACACAGAAAAAGATTTGGACCGCCTTTCAGAATGGTACAGAAAAACGAGAGGTAAGTAAGACGGGGAAACTACACAGGCACTGAATGCATGAGCAGATTTTAAACGTGTTATTAATGTGTCTGTGGTTTAGGTGTTTTCTGGTGGTTTAATGGTACCGGAGAGTATTGCTGTGGACTGGGTCGGTCGGAATCTTTATTGGACCGACTCTGTTCTAGAAAACATTGAGGTTTCCACTCTGGACGGTAAATATCGGAAGGTCCTCTTGAACAAAAATATAACCAGCCCCCGTGGACTTGCTTTAGATCCTCGCAACCAGTAAGAACATATTCTTAACATGTTTTTTTTTATTTATTTAGAATTACTTTATTGTCGTTTTAATTCTGGGAACCCTGAACCCCAGCCGTGACATACCGCTCTCTATGAATGTTTCTTGCAGCACTTACCTGATGTTCTGGTCAGACTGGGGTCAGAACCCCAGAATTGAGCGAGCCAGCATGGATGGAGCCATGAGGCAAGCCATTGTCAGCACTAAGGTCTATTGGCCCAATGGTCTAGCTCTGGATTACACCACACGCAGAGTCTACTTTGCAGACGCTTACTTAAAATATATTGACTACTGTGATTATGATGGCAGAAACCGCCATCAGGTCATGGCAAGTGATGTGGTACGTGAAATTTACTTACTAATTTAAAAAAGTTACTTAATGAAGATTTTAAACTTCATTTAAATATGTGGCTGCCTGCATCAGGTTCTCCAGCACCCACATGGTATGACTATATTTGAGGACAGCGTCTTCTGGTCGGAACGCTACACCAGCAAGGTGGTTAGTACGAACAAGTTCCACGGTGGAAACATCACTGTTCTTTTTAATAATATCTACCAGCCAATGGGTATTGTTATGGACCATCCAATCAAACAGCCGGCAGGTACGTACTTTAAATATGCAGTCATAACGTCTAGTTTAAGTTTGATCAAACTAATGGTTTGGTTTTTGTGTTTAGCCATCAACCCTTGCAGAGAGCATCTTTGCACACAATTGTGCCTGCTGTCTACCCTGAGACCGAGGTACTATACCTGCCACTGTCAGTCTGGATGGAAGCTGGATTCAGACCAACGCACCTGTATCAAAGGCAGGTTTCCAACATGTAATGTCATTGTCCAGTTTTGATATCATATGATACATGTCTGATCTGCCTCTGTTTTATTGTAGACGAGTCTCCCTTCTTGATGGTGGTCAGGGACTCTGTGATTTTTGGCATTCCTCTGGACCCCACCGACCCGTCCAACAATGCCATGGCTCCCATATCTGGCATCAGCATGGGACAAGACATAGACTTTGATGATCAGGAGCAGTATGTCTATTGGGTGCAGAGCCCTGTGAGTAGACAAACTGGAAAAATATTTTAAGACGTGAAAAAAACTTCACTGTGATGCACAATGATTCAGCAGCTTGTAGTAGCATCTTTAGCAGCAAAACTCTCATTAGTAATTTTCTGTCTGAATTCATCACTCTCTCGTATTGTGAGGGAATTTTTTGGCCACTCTCACAACCTTTGGAAAGTCCCAGAGCAGCAGTTTTGGACTTTGACTTGGTCCCTGCAACACTTCGATTATTTTCTGTTTCAGCCTTTCTGTTGTAGATTTGCTGCTGTGTGTGAGATCACTGTTCTGTTCATGACCCAATTTGGGTAAAGTTTTATCGGCCACACATCCTCACATTCTGTTCTAGAGGTGTTTCTGTTCAACCCAGTGATTGCATGGTGAGTCTTTTTACAGAAAATAGTCTTTCTAAACAAGCCACGTTGTCTTTTTCTACCTATTTCTTCACAAGCTTTAGCTTTTACGATACGAACTGAGGCTTTAGAGTCTAAAATAGGGAATTTATGAAATTGTCTGAACATTGCACTGTGTAATGCTGAAATTAACATTCCGGGAAATCCACTCCTGGGAAGATTTGCCACGATCTTAAAGGTTTTCCACTTGAGAATAATATTTCTCCCTTTAGAATGATGGTCTTGAAAGTGCTTGGAGTTGACTTCATAACCCTGCCTAGATTGATGGGCAGCAACAATTTCTTCTTTAAGTTATTGCTAATATATTTCCACTTTAGCATTGTGTTAAAACACACCTGTGTGCTCCAGAATAGCAAACCCAAAAAAATTATACTTGTACAGAGGTGATAAATGAGGTGCATTTGATAGTCAGGACCTGTTTGCTAGGTTCCCATCTATATCCTATGGAATCAACAAAGAATAACTTATATGTTCCACTGTACTTAAGGTGCTTTTCTTGATCTTTTATTTTGTTCTGCTTTTTAGGGTTCAATTTGGCGAATCAAAACCAACGGCAGTGACAGAGCTCAATTTGCTCCGGCTGCTTACATGGGCTCGCCATCTGGTCTGGCCTTTGATTGGATAAGCCGCATAATGTATTATACTAATCCCACCAGCCGGAGCATTGAAGTGAGGACTTTTTGGTTTGGTTTTATTGAGTACTGATTACTGCACTTTGAGAGAACTTGTCTTAGATGACGCAGTTAATGAAAATCAAACATTTAAAACTCTAAACAAAACTGAAATCGAGCTTTGTTCTGACAGCTGTTTTGTTTTTATCTTAGCCTTTAGATGGTTTTGGCCCATAATTGGGGTTTTTAATTTGCGGTTATACAAATAAAAAAATAAAACTGTGTTTTTAGGTTATCCGTGTAGATGGAAATGAGAAATACAGGAAAACACTCATTGCCTCAAATGGCAAACCAGAGGGAGCAGGAGAGCCTTTTGGAATTGCTCTGGATCCAGTCCACGGGTAATGCATGTTCACAAAAGAGGAAATAAGGACATCTAAGGATGTCAGCTGTCTTATTTTGCTTTTAATACAATCAGTGGCTTTTAAAATTTGAAATGGTGGCTCCAGATTGTTTGTAGCGTGATTCATTTGTTCTGCCATTTCTGAAATAACTCAGTTGTTTCTCATATTTGACTCCCTCTGAAGGAAACTGTTTTGGACAGACAAAGGGTCGAATAACGGTGTTCCTCCAAAGGTTGGCAGCGCTGATATGGACGGAGGCAACCTGACGAATCTTTACACCGGCAACCTGGCAAACATTGGGTTTATTACTGCCGATATCTCCACCATGAAACTGTACTGGGGAGTGTCAGGGTCAGGGGTGGTACGTAAAAAACCAGCCCAACACATTAAGTATTACCAATAATTTAGTTATTTTCGAAGAGATGCACCTATTGTCCAAAGTTCAACCATGAACTGCTACCTGGATGCCCTTTTTCAGTTTATAAAAAATTAGATGTTTAGGTTTGTATGCTTTTATGGAAAAATTGGGATAATCTTGTAATTCTTAATATTTATTTGGATTTAAAACTTTTACTCAATCAACAAACCTACCACCCTTTTTTTTGGTCATATATGTTATAGTCCTTAGGGAAAAAAGAAAAGGGAAATGGTGAAATTGTGATTTAGCAGTATAGACCTTTTAAAGAAAAATGGCAATCAGCATCAACAAGAAAATCTTTTATCAGTGCATCTTGGATAGAATTTATAGATCTTTTAGTATTTCCGGATTTTCTTTTGTCCTAGTTATTTTTTCTTCAAAGATGACTGAGCTCTCATGGGCATTTTGCACTGGCTCCTTATGAAATTTTATAAGTAATATCAAACTCTGATCTTGTGGTATTTAAAAATTCCAATAGGTACTTCAAGCTTTTGTTGTTAAAATGATCTTTACCTTTCTTGTTCTTTTCTAACTCTTAACTGTTCCATTTTGTTTGCCCAGATCGAATGTGGCACCATGGACGGAGTGACACGTGTCACAGTGGTTAGCGGCCTGTCCCATCCGTGGGGGCTTACAGTCTACCAGAGCTACCTCTATTACACTGACTTGGACTATGAGGTCATTGAGAGGGTGGACAAAGAAAATGGAGCCAATATGGTGGTGATGCGGAGCGGCATGTCCAACCTGCATGCCCTTAAAGTCCATGCCCGAGACAGTATGTTTATATATAAAAATATATATATAGATTTAAATGTATGTTGATAAAAACTTATATTTCTATTTCTTTCAGATTCAAGAATCTAATCTTTTTAGCCCATTTCTGATCTTTTGTAAGGCTTTGACAGATTCCTGTTTCTCTTTGAGAACTATAAGAAAACGCACTGAAAGTATTTTTTCTAGCCTCCCAATCAGATTTATAGTAAGAGCATGACACTCCGCATGTGTAGGAGAGCAGTTGCTCTGAAAACACTTTACTAATATTTAAAAATTAATACAAAATTAGGACAAAAGTATTTTAAACTTCCTTTTCATCCTATATTATAAATACGCATGACTAGCATTTTTAAAACATAAGTGTGTTTGTGCATTCCTAATGAATGAAGAGCTCTAGTATATTCCAGTAGATCTATTAGGTTCCAAGACAGACGTTGCAAAGCTCAGAAACAAAACAGAGCCAATTATCTGTAGTCAGTTTAGCCTTCATGTTATCTGCTGAAAGTCATGCTCTTTCTCACAGCTTAAATGAACTCCTGTTCCATTTATATAGCTTCTTACAACTATATTTTTTAAACACGCCTGAAATGAGCACGATTAATTGTAGCTACTACACTTGATGTGTTCAGTGATCAGAAAAAGATCGTTTGAGTTTCCAACCAACTCAGGTAGAGTAACATGCTGAAAATCAACCAGCTCTCATTGCATCAATTTATTTAACTTTTTATTAGGATTTACGTCACCTCTAACATTACACTGAGGCATGGTTACGTGTCTCAATAGTTTAGCGGCATTACATTTCTGTAGGATCAGATAGTCTAGAAAACACCTATATTCACATCTCTGCTTCCCTTTCATCAGACTCAGCAGGAACTACGAATGGCTGTAGCTCCAACAACGGAGGCTGTCCACACCTCTGTCTTCCCAAACCTGGAAATCAGAAGACCTGCGCCTGCACCACAGGATTCTACCCCTCTCTTGATGGCACCCGCTGTGAAGAGTATGAATCATTTGCTGTCGTCGCCACGACTATGTACATACGTGGCTTCCACATAAACAGCTCGGACCATTCTGAAGCAATGGTGCCTGTTGGTCGATGTATGTTGATGATATATTGTGTAGCATTTTGGTTATGAAGTCTGGTTTATAATTTTCCACTGACAGCAAGTGGGATCTGATGGTTTCTTTACAGCAATATATTCCACTAAGAACAAGCTGGACCTCCATATTGAATCTGGATTTGTTTATTGGAGTGAAGACAGCAGCTACTCTTCATACAGAGGCATCTTCAGGGCCAAAACAGATGGAGGAAGTTTCAGCCGTGTCATCAGTTCAGGCGTTGGACCAGGAGGCATTCAGGGTTTGGCTGTAGACTGGGTTGCAGGTATGACTCATTCTGAGGCTCTAAAATCTTTAAAAGCAGAGAGGAAGATCACAGAAATGTAATTATATTTTAGAATTTTTACATTTTTTTCTATTTTCACTTTCAGGCAATATTTACTTTACCAATGCCTTTGAAAAACAGACCTTCCTGGAAGTTCTGACCATCAACACCACCTACCGAATGGTTCTCCTCAAGAGTTTTGAGGACCAGCCCAGGGACTTGGCGGTCAGTCCCAAACTCCGCTACCTGTTCTGGACGGATGGTGGCCAATCGCCCAAGATTGAGCGGGCCCTGCTTGATGGGACGAATCGCACTGTTTTGGCATCCGAGAGCCTTGCTTCACCTCGTGGTCTAATTGTTGATTATACCAGTAACTTTCTCTACTGGACTGACGATGTTCTTGATATGATCTCCCGCATGGCCATTGATGGAACACAGCGGCAGATCATTCGCTACGGGAGCCGCTATCCATCTCCAACAGGGTTGGCTATTTTTGGAAACTACATGCTGTGGGTAGATAAGAAGCTTGAGAAGCTTTTCCAGGCCAGTAAGGACCCAGCTAATACTGACCAGCCAGAAGTGAGTAATGGGTTTCTTTTAACAGATGCTGTTTCATTTTCAGCAGATATATCTAAACTATTTTGGTGCAAAACATGAAATAAGGGCGCAAGTATTAAAGTGATTTTATAAACTATACCTAGAACTGACTGAATTTCATTGACATGAATAGCAATAATATAAAAACGCATAGATACAAATAAATAATAAAACTTTATAATGTCCAAACTCTCACAAACAACATAAACGTAAGTGTTACCTTTCATTTCAGTCATTTTAATAATGGTTTTAGGCTTTGATTGTTCAAGGATTTTCTCAAATCTTTGTGTCTATTCCAAAATGCTGTTCAATAAGCTTTAGTATTTTATGTTTTTAACCTTATTTCATTAATTGGACTACAGGAAAATGTACTTTGAATTAGTGTAAACACTGTCAGTTTCGGGCAGTAATATATTGGTATTCAATGGAAACATGTTTTAGTATTTTCCAAGGCTGAATTGGTATGTAACAGGAAGAGGGTGGAAAAAGGTTTATATTTTCAAACTACAGTATATTCCATATCTAAAATTTCTCAGTTCTTCTAATTATCCATTTTTCCATTCACCCATGAGTTTATCAATTCATCTAACTCATTTATTCCACCCTGTCTGTGGTTTTGCAGGTTTTATGTTTAAAGCCTGACCTGTGTAGAAAAAATGTGCTGGAAACCTCTGTAATCTGCATAACAGATGTTAACAGTGGAAATGTTTAGATTAAATGAATATAAAATCGGTTTATGGTCATTTCCTTGTAGAAGTAGTAAAATACAACAAAACAGGACAGTGATTCTTTGGCATCTTCAACAGATTGGTGTGAAGAAGTATGAAAACAGAACATAGATAAAGACACATGGAGTATGTGCAGAATCTTAAAGGTAGCTGAGCATTTTTACCGGTTGACGTTCGTTGCATCATAGCAGTTTGGGCCAGGAACTACGTTTGTGGCCTGTTGGAAATAACAGCAGTTGTTTTAAAAGTTTTCTGTTCTTCCTTGTTAACAGTATATGTGCTTTCTCCAGGTAATCCGGGACAGCCTTGATGGGGGGATGGATGTCGCTGTGTTTGACTCTCACGTCCAGCCCACATCTGCCAACCTGGTCGGCTTCAACCCCTGCCATGATAACAATGGACGCTGCCAGCAGCTCTGCTTCGCCATTCCCGACCAGGAGAGACCTAAATGCGGCTGCGCTCACGGCTCACTCCTTAGTAACGGTGTATCATGTGGTTACGGTCTGGATGATTTTTTAGTTTTCACCACAGACTACACGGTGAATAGTCTAAGATTAGACCCAACGGATCACAGCATTCCTTATCCAACGGTAGATTTGGGCTACAATGTTCTGGCACTGGATTATGACTTCAAGGAGAAGCGAATTTTCTTCACCCAGTCAATGGGAGTAGGTCGGAGCAGGATTGGCTACATCACAACAACGTCCATCACTAACCCTCCCGTAATCCTGGCCTCGAGTGAGTTTACTGCAAAGCTTCATCCCAATTTACTTTTTCATGTTGATATCACTTTTTTTATATCATTTTCTTCATTTACTCCCCAGACTTGGATGATCCAGATGGGCTGGCGTATGATTGGATCCACAAGCGTCTCTACTTTACTGACTACTATAGGCGTAATGTCCAGTCGATTGGACTAGATGGGCAGAACCGCTCAGTCATTGCTCACGCAAATCTTCCCAGAGGCATTATCGTTGACCCATGCTATGGGTAAAAGATGCTAAATGTTTCATTATTATAAACTGGTTTCAACATATTTATGGAGCATGTTATGTTTAATGTCTCTCCTTTCTCTCCCATCTTTATTCCCAGTTACATGTACTGGACCGATTGGGGCACTCCTGCTAAGATTGAGAGGGCAACGCTAGGTGGGCACTTCCGGAGCCCCATCATCAACGACAGTCTGATAACACCAAATGGCCTTTCTATAGACTATGAGGAGAGAATGCTTTACTGGGCTGATGCATCGCTGTAAGTCTAAAATGTCCCTAAGTCATAAATATTGGAAAATATCCCCTATTTCTTCATTCATGTTTTCCATTGCCGTTCCACAGTGACAAAATCGAACGGGCCACCCTGACTGGTGAGAACCGACAGGTTATTGTCCAGGGAGTCCAGTACCCGTTTTCCATGACTGTGTTCCAGCAGGACATCTTCTGGACGGACTGGACGGAGCGTGGTGTGTTTAGGGCAGGAAAGGACGATGGCTCTGGTTTTGCAGTGATAGCCCAGGACTTGCAGTATCGACCCAATGACATCCACGTCTATTCAGGTTCTAAGCAGGAGGTGTGCTCCAGCTTCTGTCAGCAGTTTAACGGAGGTTGTAGTCACATCTGTGTTTCAGGTAAGAGATGATTAATCGTTTAGCTGCTGAAAAAAGATGCTCCAGTGCAGAATGCCTTTTTTTTTTTACTTTTCTGTGTCTGCATTAGAATCTGCGGTCTTCTACATTTAACCTCATGATAAGATTTAAGCTTAACAAAGTAAAATTCAACCATAATTTCTTAGTAAGCGTATGTTTTAAAATTTAAGGCACCTTTAATTTTTAGCCTTTCAAACACTCTGCACAACATGAAGAGATAACTTTTAATTAAGAAGACAGGTCTGGTTCCCTCACTGTCCCTCACCTTCTCCCTAATCGTTCCTGCAGGTCCAGTGGGCCCAGAATGCCAGTGTCCTCATGAGGGGAGTTGGTACCTCGCAAATAATGGCAAAGACTGCATCAAAGACACAGGGAAACGTTGCCAGCCTGAACAGTTCACCTGCCTGAATGGTAACTGTATTTCAGCACGGTGGAAATGCGACGGCTACAATGACTGCCAGGACAACTCCGATGAGCAGGAGAGAGTGTGCGGTGAGAAAAATAATCTTTTTTATGCATCTATTGCATAAAATGGTTTGTTTTATATTAGAAAGTTAATTTGACAGCAAGAGTAAAGCTGTAATCTCATATTGTGCTCCCTCAGCTTTCCACACTTGCTCATCCTTGGACTTCACCTGTGACAATGGTCGCTGCGTCTTATTGAGCTACGTCTGTGACTACACCAACGACTGCAGTGACAACAGTGATGAGCGGGGCTGCGCCTTCCCCACATGCAACCCAGCCACTGAGTTCACCTGCTCCAACGGACGCTGCATTAACTCAGACTATGTCTGCGACGGCCGCAACGACTGTCGAGACAACAATACCTCTGACGAAATTGGCTGCCGTGAGTGAAGACAGGGCTGGGAGAGAATTTGATTCATAGACTAATAAGCATAGATCTAGGACGCGATGGTGGTGTAGGGGTAGAGCACTGCCTTAGTCCTCGATGCAGCCTGTCAAGGGTTGAGTCCCAGCCCGGTGACCTTTGCTGCATTTCTTCCCCTCTCTCCTCCCCATATCCTGTCAGCTCACTTTTGGAAAATAAATGCCTCTAGTGCTGCAAAAAAAACATTTAAAATAAGCATAGATCTACATGGGGGCAACACAGTCTGAAAAAGTCAGGACATTAAAGTTATTCTGCAGCTCTGGATAACTATGGAAAGATATTTTAATTTCCAGATTTTACCTGTCTCTCTGTCAACATGATAAATGTCTGAATTTGCCCCAGCCAATCGGTGTGCTTCTTCTCATAGCTGTTAATGACAAGACAAGTGTAGAAGTTTCAGGCTCACCATCCATCCATCTGTTTGTCCAAAGGTTCATCTCTTTCTCCATCCATTCAATCTATCTGACTTTTTATGGTGTCTTTCATCCTTTTGTAGCTGTCCGCATATGTCCAGCTGGCCAGATCAAGTGTGAACGCAACAATATCTGCATCTACCCTGAAAACCTGTGCGACGGCTATAACAACTGTGGTGACAACAGTGATGAAAATCCCCTCTTCTGTGGTAAAAGACTGAAGGAAATCCTCTTCCTTTGTAGAGAGTTTTTATTTAAAGGTTCAGGCTTTATGACATCCATTTGTTGTGTTTGTGTGTCACACCTCCAGCTGGTCGTACATGTGCTCCCAATCAGTTCGGTTGTGACGAAGGAAAGTGCATTCCTCAGTCATGGGTCTGTGACTCCATCACTGACTGCAGTGATAAGACAGATGAACCTCCTTCTTGTGGTAAACCTTCTCCATTTAAGCATAAAACATACCTGTTTTGTGACTCCCGCTGTTCCATTTTTAAGAAACATTTGCCTGCATGCATTTTATTTTAAATGTGATGCTTTTGAGTCACATCAAACTGTGATTTCTCTTTTTTGTGCAGCGGACATAGTCAGAACATGTGCTACAGGCCAATTCACATGTAGCAACGGGAACTGCATCACTCAATCAGATGTTTGTGACGGCAACAATGACTGCTGGGATAACAGCGATGAGGCCCCAGAACTGCAGTGTGGTGAGGCAGCAGATAGATGTTTTGTTCCAGTGTTTTCAAAAGTTTTCTTACCCCATTTGATTCTTTAAGTCTTGTCGAGTTGCAATTACAGATTCAAAGCATTTTACTGGGACTTTATGCGACAGACTAACCCAAAGTAGTTTATAATTATGAACTGGAAGGAAAATGTTTTACAGAAATGTTTTACAAACAAAGATCTGAAAATGATGGATACTATTTACTTATAAGGTGACTTCTAAAAGTGTTTGGGTGCACTTCTTTTACATTTTAGGGTGGCTGAATATAAACCCCAGCCACACTCTTCAGATTTTAATTTGTAAAACATAATTTTACTTCACACTTATGCGCTATTTTCTATTAAACTATCCCATTAGGAAATGACTCTGAACCTAATGGGCCAGTGTCCTGAATAGTTCCTGCTCCCAAACAGCTGAATTGAAGACTGATTTATAAGCCTAGTATTGAACTGTTGATTTGATTCAGGTCTGTTGAACCAGAGAAACATTAAAAATGTTCAGCTATCCAGATTTTGAGGACTGGAGTTGGCCAACCCAGGTGTATCACGTGAAATCCCAGTAATATACATGACATACAAGTTGGTGGTTGTGCCTTGAGAAAATGTGAACAATAATAATTTACTGTATTATTCCTCAAAATTGCAGTTCCTGAAACACACATTTTGCATCTTACTTGGTATGGTACCATTTTTAACAGTTCAAACCTTTATCTAACTCCTGTAGGTGACCGCACCTGCAGCTCCAGCCAGTTCACCTGTCCAACCTGGTACCCGGGCCACCCACGCTGTGTGCCATTGAACTCTGTGTGCGACGGGGAGAAAGATTGCGCCAATGCAGCCGACGAGCTCCAGAACTGTCCCAATCGGACCTGCCATTTGAACGAGTTTGCCTGTGCCAACGGACTCTGCATCCTCATCCCATACCAGTGAGTGTGAAACATTTGTGATCACCTAACAGCAGACGTTTATCTAGCAGAAACTAAAGCTAATTTCCCCCAGCTGCGACCGTGTGAACGACTGCGGAGACGGCAGCGACGAGTTGAACTGTAAATACGACACCTGCAGCAGCAGCCAGTTCACCTGCAGTAATGGAGCATGCATCCCACCCTCCTACACTTGCGACGGAGATAACGACTGTCTGGATGGTTCAGATGAGGCAGACAGCTTGTGCGTCACACCGCAGCCGACCTGCTCACCCCAGCAGTACATGTGCAACTCAGGAGAATGCATTGACCTCCATAAGGTGTGCAATGGGCAGAAGGACTGCCAGGACAACAGCGATGAAAAAGGCTGTGGTGAGAGAATTAAGCTCATGTACTTTACTCTGTTTCATTTGTTACAGTGAAGACAGATTAGAAGTGTCATCCAAACAGGATATGTTGTAAGGGTTAGATTTAGTCAGCAGATTAACCCTGATGAAATCCTTGAAAGATTTTGTGCCATTCTTTTTTTATATATTAAAAACCATTTTGGTTGAATGGAATGAATTTTTAGATTTTCTTTTTTTTTATATTGTCATCTCAGTACTGTAAATACACCTAAAATGGCTAAGCTGCAAAAAGCAGACACCATTGTTCCTGAGGACAAAACAAACTGAAAAGTACTGAAGGAGACATTTTTGATCACACTTTTATCTTAACATAAACTTCTGGATTCCTCTGTTAGGTGTTGATTTTGAGCTACCAGCGATAACGTTTCCGTTCTAATGTTTGTCCACCAGGTGGCGCAACTTTTTCTCCTTCAAAGCATGCAGCAAGACTAAGTGTCGCTGCTCGTAATAGAATAATGATGTACATGTATAAAAAAGTGTATATGTATGATGTATTTTATGGAAATGTATGTATCAACAAAAACACAGTGGAGCTATGTAAACATACTGGCTAAAGGGTTAAAATCCCTAAAAGACTGACTTGTTTAGAGTGAAAATATCAATACTTTTTTAGATTAGCTTTTTGGAAGCTGACATTCTTTATAATTAGAGTTAACCAGATTATTTTTCTTCTAAAAATTTTCTTTGCAAAAACTGATGTTTAACTTTTTTATCCTTCTAATTAGGAATCAATGAGTGTCTCAACCCACAAGTCCACAAGTGCGCTCAGCTCTGCACAGACACCCTCACTGGTTATTACTGCTCCTGCAACCCAGGCTACCGTCTCATGCCCGATGGCAAAGCCTGCGAGGACCTCAATGAGTGCACCAGCACGCCTGCTGTGTGCAGTCAGATCTGCGAGAACAGCGTTGGGTCGTACCACTGCAAATGTGCTCCTGGGTACATCCGCGAACCAGATGGACGCACCTGTCGTCAGAACAGCGGCATCCCCTCATACCTGCTGTACACCAATCGCTACTACATCCGTTATTTATACGTAGATGGGTCAAAATCTGGTATAGCGCAGCAGGGGCTGTCCAATGTGGTTGCAGTAGATTATGATGACTATGACAAATGGATATATTGGCTGGATGTTGGTGCAGGGAAGATTGAAAGAAAGCGTTTTGATGGCAGCAACAGGCAGACACTTGTGGATCACAATATCGGAGGAGCTGAAGGCCTGGTAATTGACTGGGTGGGCAGGTGAGTAAAAAGGAAGCAGGGTTCAGTTAAAAATAAAGGGTTATATTAAAATGTTTGCAATTAAAGCAAGCCAGTAAACATATTCTGTATCCTGCAGGAAGCTGTACTGGGTGGATAGTTATTACAGCTCAATTCATGTGATGGAGTTGGATGGACGCTACCAGAAGAAGCTGGTGACTGGAGAGTTCAGAAATGGAAATGACACCTATTTCATCAGCCGACCACGTGCTGTGGCCGTCAACCCCAAATATGGGTACTGGCTTGCACAAACATACACAATGAAAGAAACTCAAAAAACGTCTATAAATCTGTTCCTGTGAAATATGTTTGTAGCTGGAACTTTAAGAACTAAAATTAATACCAATACATCATTATTAACCTGCAAGGGCCCAAGAATAATGGAGATAATCAAATTTATCTGGAAATACAATGCATTTTTATTTATTTTGCTTTTTAAATGAATATAATTTGAAATTCCCTCCCAGTCACATGTTTGACTTGTTCTCATCCTTAATATCTCTTTTTCTTAGATGGCTGTACTGGACAGACTGGGGTGATGAAGCGTATATCGGCAGAGTTGGCATGGATGGAACAAACATCAGTGCCATTATCACAACCAAGCTGGAGTGGCCCAATGCTCTGACCATTGACTACACCACCAACAAAATATTCTTTGCTGATTCACATCTTAACTTTTTGGAGTGAGTTAGCAGACTCAGAAAAAGTGGTTGTATCGTGACAAAACATGTAAAAGTTCAAGTAGTATCAATACTTTGGCGAGGCACTGTAGATTATACCTGAGTGTTTTCATTTTGGGGTTGCAAATGTACACTATGTCTGATTTTGTTTAAACCATCCAAAACGTCACAGCTTTGCAGACATGGACGGCCAGAACCGGCACCGGGCCATTGCTGGCACTCTTCCTCACGTGTTTGCTGCTTCCCTGTTCGAAGACTGGATCTACTGGACGGACTGGAACACTCACACTGTAGAGAGAGCGCACAAGTATACTGGCGAGAAGCGCACCATCATGGGGAACAACACCCATCGGCCATATGACATCCGAGTCCACCACCCCTACAGACAGCCAAGAAGTAAATGACTATGTACATGCCTTAATATTCAGTGACTGATCAAAATTCAACACAAATGCTTTGTTTTTTTAACCTATTCATTCCCCAGGTGAGAACCCTTGCTCTTCACATCACCTTACCTGCAGTCATTTGTGCCTGATCGCTCCTGGAGGTCAGGGTGCTTCCTGCGAGTGTCCAGATCACTTCATTGGCTTAGCTGTGGGATTTAGGATCCAGTGTGTGGCAGACTGCTCCAGCACCCAGTTCCGCTGCGGGGATAACGAGAAGTTAGTCCGATAGAATATGCTTTTTCATTCAGTAATCCCCTATTCTGCTCTGGTGGTATTTATTGAATCACTATTTTATTAACTAAGATTAACTTTAAAACTGAAGTTTAATTCACTTATGACAAGGACACATAATTGAGAGCCAAATGTGCCACAATTTAATACAATTATAAGTTGTTATTCAAAAATTTATATATGTGATAATTTAACAAAATTTGAAGTAAGTGCATTGAAAAAAATTATAAAATAAAATTAATTAAATGTTAAAATAATTAATTCACATTTTTATTCCTTATATGTTAAAAGCAAATATAATTACCTGTTTATTTTGTTTATTTATTTCACATACTTTATTATGGCAATATATGCTTTTATTTTAGCTGTCAGCTAACCCGTCATAGTCAGTGGTCACAACAGAGCTAACAGAGTGATTAGTCTGTTATTGGGTGGCTGCACCAGTCAACCAATCAAATGTTGCACTCTTTAAAAATACACAGTCACAATTTAGATTATTTCATGATAAACTTTGGCAAAGGAAATATAAAATCGATAAAAAATAAAATAATTCTACATGATTTCAACACAATTAATTCAGGTTTTAATTTAATGATTTCAACATTTGATTAATCAGTTCTGCAATTAATAAATAATTATTCATTGTATGTATGAAGCACTTAACCTTTGAAATAAATGATTTATCTAGTTAATTTATTACACTTTTCTTTTAACTATCACACATAGATATTTGATTAAAATATGCACTACTTTTTGCTCACATCACGTAATCAAATAAAATACAAACTTTAAAACTTAAAACATAAAATGAAAGAAATTTGTCTTATCTTATGAGTTTATTTGTTACTATTTTGTGTGTTTTTCTGTTTATAGATGTGTACCTATATGGTGGAAGTGTGACGGCCAATCAGACTGCGGCGATGGCTCAGACGAACCTCTGACCTGCCCACCTAGATATTGCCCCATCGGCCAGTTCCAGTGTCAGGATGGTAACTGTACCTTCCCCGGTTTCCTCTGCAACGGCCATCCAGAGTGTCCAGACGGCTCAGATGAGGACGCTGCTCTTTGCAGTATGGAATCTTTATAAACCTGCTGCAATTTAATGCATCATTGTAGAATATCTAGTTTAAAAAAAAGGTCAAGCTGAAGTGACTAATTTCATCCTCCCATTTAATATGTGGTTATGTAAAATTCCAGTTGGTTTAAATCTGCTCAGATTGTTATAAGAACTTGGTTCATGTGTGTTTCGTGTTCCTGTAGGTGATCATCGGTGTGAGGTTAACCAGTTCCAGTGTAAAAACAAGAAGTGCATCCCTGTGGCCTGGCACTGTGATGGAGTAAACGACTGCCCAGACGGCAGCGATGAGGATGCCGACACTTGTGCTCAGAGGACCTGCCGACCAGGAGAGTTCAAGTGTGCCAATGGCCGCTGTCTACCTTCGAGCTACGTGTGCGATGCCCAGGATGATTGTGGAGATGGGTCAGATGAGCCGTACGAAACCTGCAGTAAGTATTAGAGCTGATCCAGTAGAGGGCTCATGTTATTGTCAGATCTCGTCTCTGATTTCTCTCTGTTTCTTCTCAGTGGGTCCAGACTACAAGTGTGATGAAGACACCGAGTTCTCCTGCAAGACAAACTACCGCTGTATTCCTCAGTGGGCCCGCTGCGACGGCACAAACGACTGCATCGACAACAGCGACGAGGAAGGCTGTGGTCAGTTCTTATCCGTCCGTGTATGTCCAATTATGTGGAGACAGAGATGTGGCACGGGGTTTGACATCATATTTAATACGCTGTACTGTGGATACTCCTAAACAGAGGAGCTGACCTGTGACCCTCTGGGAGATTTCCGCTGTGACAACCACCGCTGTGTTCCCATACGATGGAAGTGTGACGGCACTAACGACTGTGGCGATGGATCCGATGAGCGAAATTGCGGTGGGTCTCAGATTCTTCATGCTATATTATTATTATTTTCTTGCTTTGAATCTGTTTTGTTATTTGCATTGTAGTTTCTGGAACTAGAAAATGCAAATTTACTTACTTTAATCTAATGTACTTTTTGTTCACCTGTTCATTTATTTTTTCTTCCTTTCTAGTTTTAAACCATATGAATCCGCTGCTCTGCCCTTTATAGGCTGATGCTGTGCAGAATGTGTAAAACATTTCCATCACACTCTCTGGCTGCAGATAAATGTTCCTTTCTGACTGATTTTTCCAGAGCCAAGGTCTTGCACTGAAAGCGAGTTTCGATGCGACAACGCTCAGTGCATCCCTGGAAACTGGCAGTGCGACCATGACAACGACTGCGGAGACAACTCAGATGAACGAGACTGCGGTAAGTTTCCAATGCAGTAAAACTCACTGTGTTTTTGGTTTGCAGCTCTACATTTAACAGGGTTCCTGCACAGACCTGGAAAAACTGGGCACAGAAAAAGGCTACTTTCCAGACTTTATTATGTATTCTTTTCTAAAAGTTAAAACTTAAAATTGTGAAAAACACAGAGAATAACACCCATCTACTATTTTCAGGGTGTACTCAGATGTCCCGGAAGTAAAAATTTGACTCTAGAAAAGAATTAAGGAATTTTGAAGCAGAAAATGTGTAGATACCCTGATGCGGGCTTCTCTCTCTTTCAGAGCTGCTGACGTGTCGCCCAGGGTTCTTCCAGTGCGACTCTGGTCACTGCATCCCCACGGCGCTGCAGTGTGATGGCCGGGCCGACTGTCTAGATCTGTCTGATGAGACCAGCTGTCGTGAGTAAACACGAAAACTAAAAATGACCCACCATGCCTCCATGGTATTTTAGTGCACCTGTATTTATGAGGATAAGATTATTATTCTAAATTAATAGCTTCAAAAATGAACATGTAGTCTTACAACACAACAGTTTACATATTTGTGATTATTTTCAAAAAGTGTGTTTCTTGATGGACATGTAACAACATTATATTTAAGTGATATACTAAAGCTCAGTCATTTCTTTCACTTAATTATTTTCTTGTCCGGCTTTAATTGGAGTAATGCTTTAATATTATTAAAAATATCACTATTGATACGTAAGTAAACATTTTCTAGAAAATAATTCTATTCAGGTCAATTCAATTCAGTTTTATTTATTTTTATATTCTCTGATCCTTTCGACCTTTCCAGCTACTCGTTACCCAGGAGGCCGGTGGTGTCCTCCTTTTCAGTTCCAGTGCGCGAACCGGCTGTGTGTGAGTCAGGGCTGGGTGTGTGATGGCGTTGACGACTGTGGAGATCGCTCTGACGAAGTGCTCAGTCTTTGCTGTGAGAAAAATTACCTATTTACTGTCTTATGATATTCTGTAAAAGGTTTTGTCTTATTTCTTTTGATCTCTTAATTCTCCTCAATATATTAAAGGTCAAATGGCATTATGTTTTTTAGCCAGAATACCAAAAACTAAATCATAGAATCATTGATTATTTTCTTCACAAAAAGACCTTTTTAACGGGCATTTGTCAAGTGGATGTGTTGCCAATTTTTGTTAAAACAAAATTGCTCATGGTAGTTAGCTGCAGCAGCAACTTGTTTTTCTGCTAAGCTAAAGGAAAAACAAATACTAGATCAGTAGTTTGCCTTTCATCAGAACCACATCATGTGTGGCTTTAGCTTAAAGAAACTTCTTTAGGACCAGGTTACATGCTCAGCTAAGAGGACTAACTGTAGACTTACACAACAGTTCTGTGAAACCATCGCAAGTTAAACTGGTTTCATAAGGAAGCGTGAGACTTTCAATCACATTCTCTGTAGTTTACTCAACTACCTTATGGCATGCTAATATAAAGCATTCTGGTGACACAGTTGTTAGGGAGTTGATCATCAGACTAAAAAAAGCAGGTCAGGGCTGGAACAAGCAGCTTTGTCTCCCTGAATGTTGCCAGAATCCAGTGTTTTTGGGATGGAATTTGATCAGAGCTTTTAAATCCATAGGTAGGTTGCTGGTTTGGTAGGTCTCCATGCTACTGCTTCCAGACAACATATTTCATGACCTCCTCCTACTCACTGAATAAATTATATGCTTTAATTATTTACATATTTCTGAACTTCAGACATGGAAATTATAATTGTTGTGAACTACATGCCTATACAAAACCGAAAAGATAACTCAATTAAAATGATTTATACCCTTTCAAATTTTAGACAGAAAATTCTGAAGTAAAACGGTAAAACTTTTGCTTAAACAGCTGTTTATTTCTGAATTAAAATCAGATTTCTCTGCACTTACATTTGTTTCTAAACCAGTGAACGTCACATGTGAGATGCCGTCCAGGTTCCGCTGTGCCAACGGCTACTGCATCTACTCAGGCCTGCTGTGCAATAATAAGGATGACTGTGGAGACGGCAGCGATGAAAAGGAAGACCTCTGTATGACTCACATACACACACGACACAAAATGCATAGTTTATCAGGATTTATGAACCACAATACCCCATCCAAATCAAAACAACACCTAAGAAAAAACTTAGAAAAATGTGCACAAATGCAAATCTGCAAACTACAAATCAGGTTAAGTGCACTGCTGTCCATGTTGTCCATTTGTTTTGTCTTTTAAACGTTGCCATAACCAGATTTGTGATAAGTTTCTAAGGTTGCCAAGCATTAGTCTAAACCCCACTAATGCACTGACCTTTCTTGAAATGAGGTCAGTGAAACGGGAAATCCCGATGTAAAATCAGGAACCGCACAGGTCACAAAGCCTCAAACATCCAGATGATAAGTAGTTCACTTCATGAAAATGCTGCTCAATCGGCTTAAACATACATCAAATTATTCTTAGAGATGATTATGTTGTTAGGGGCAGGGTGAACATTGTGTTGATTATATGTTACAGTCAGCAATTTGAGCGTTGTTCCTGTGTAGCTTCTTAGCCTTTGGCATCATAGTGCTGTTGCTAAGCGACTATATAGAAAAGGTATTTGATCTTTAGCTCTCAGGTGATTTTTTTTTTCCAGATGAGTTTGTCAGAAACACTCAGCTCTGTTTGGGTTCGGTAATGAGTCGTTGTGTGTCCTTCACAGGCCGTGAGCCCACTCTGCCCCCCTGCATGCTGGACCAGTTCAAATGTACCAACGGACACTGTGTTGCCCTGCCGTTCGTCTGTGACCACAATGACAACTGTGGGGACCGCACAGATGAAATGGGCTGCAGTGAGTAACACAAGCACTTACTAATGCTATGGAAAACGTCTTGAGTCATTCTATGTCTATTCTGGGGAAAAACGAGACAACGGTGGGAGCTTTTAGTCCCAAAATAATTTAGATTATACATATTTGTGGTTTAATTCAAAAAACAGTAAGTATGTCGGTCATCGGCTGATTTAATACACCCTAAAACTAGTTTTTTTCAACATAAAAATAGCTAGAAATAGATCATTTATGCAGGATTCTTCATGTTTAGATGAGTGATGATGAAGGCTGTGTTTTTCCCTTTAGTCTTGTGTTCTTTAACAATGTTCTGAATCCAGATTTTGGGCAAGATCGAAACTGCGACGAGAAGCTGTGCCAGCACGAGTGCACCAACCTGAACGGTACAGGCTTCATCTGCTCCTGCAGGTCCGGATATGAAGTGGACCCAGACAGCACCTACAACTGCATTGGTACACAGTAAAACTACCCTGTAGTCTAAGAACTGGCATGTCCAGAACCCTGCTTGTGCTACCTTCCAGAACCTGACCTTCTTCTTTCTATTGTAGACATCAACGAGTGTAAAGAGTATGGTGCCTGTCCTC
The DNA here is from genome assembly GCA_036173005.1 of Crenichthys baileyi. NCBI lineage: Eukaryota > Metazoa > Chordata > Actinopteri > Cyprinodontiformes > Goodeidae > Crenichthys > Crenichthys baileyi. Next base: position 73,360 of record JAHHUM010000678.1, on the reverse strand, counting down.
AGGTCTGTAAGAACACTAAAGGGAGCTACGACTGCGAGTGTGCATCTGGCTACAGGAAAGTGGGTGATGGCAAGATGTGTGAGGCTGAAGGTGAGAGCGACCTAGTGTGGGCCTGAAGCAAATCAAGATAGTTTGATGAAAAAAAAAATCAAGCTTATACCCTTATGCATGATTTGAAGCTGCAGTCCTCTCTGCCAGTAGTGTCCAGACCCAGTCCTCAGTAGCAGTTGCATATCTTGTTAAAAGATCCATTCATTTGATTCAGGTGTGTTGAACCAGGGAAGCATCTAAACCTTGCTGGACACAGTCCTTGGGGACTGACTTTAGACACCACTACTCTATGGTCATTTAATTGCTATAGGCATTCACTGTGATACTGTGGCTTTATTTTCATGTCATTGTGGTTAATATCCATTGAAGCATGAAATTGTATGCTTTTCCCTCAGGAGCTGCTCCTCTGCTGCTGCTCCCTGAGAGCATTCGTATCAGGAGGTTCAACCTGCAGACAGAAACCTACCACGACTTTCTCCAAGAGGAGGAGCGCATCATGGCTCTGGACTACGACTGGGACCACAACAACACTGGATTCAGTAAGACATTGGGACCGATCATCAGTTTTACAAGTGATACAATAAGTTGTACATCTTATTTGCATCCTTTTTAGGCATGGTTTACTTCACTGTTGCTGGTAAGGACTCTGAACCCGGTGCCATTAAGAGGGCGTACATACCTTCAGTGGATGATGGCAGTAATAACATTGGTGCTGCTGTTGACCTCGGTATCAAATACGTCACATCACCAGATGGCATTGCTGTAGACTGGGTGGGCGGGTGAGTGGGCCTATTGGCACTCTCCTCTTTTTAATAAAATTCATAAATTAATTATTTTAATTAGTAGAGAAATTTGTTCTTAAATCAGCAGAATCACTAAACTAAAATGCACACTAATATAAGTTTGTATTTTTCCTTCGTAGAAACCTTTACTGGGCAGATTCCAGGCTAAGAAGGTTAGAGGTGGCCATGTTGGATGGACGCTACAGGAAGCATCTTGTTAAGACTGATTTGGGGTACCCATCTGCTGTGGCGGTCAACCCTCGGCTCGGGTAAGGCAGAAGAGGATTGCGAGTAAATTGAAACAAACCTGTAAGATTTTCTAATTCCTGCTGTCCATCTGCAGCATGCTGTACTGGGCAGACCGAGGGGGCGCAGCTAAGATCGAGTGTTCGTGGTTGGACGGACAGGAGAGAAAGGTTCTAGTGGCCGACCGCCTGGGTTGGCCCACTGGCCTGTCAATCGACTTCACCAACGGAGACAGAATTTACTGGTCGGACTCAAAGGAAAGTCACATTGAGTCTATTCTGCCTTCAGGAGAGCAACGCAAAACGGCTGTTTTTATAGGTAAGGAACCGGAAGGGGGTCATCAAAAAGGGCTAACAAATACAAATCTGAAAAGTGTCATGTGCATATGTTTTCAGTCCTCTCAGTCAGTACTTTTTAGATCTACCATTTGATGCAATTACAGTTTGCATCAAATTATGGTTTGATTTCAATGATGAGCTGGTACCTTAGTAGCCTCTAACCAGTTTCTTTCAGCATTGGCTTATATTTACCTCCATCCATCTTCCCATAAACTCTGACCTTCTACCTTGTCCCATCTGAAGAAAGGTATACCCGCAGCATGATTCTGCCAACACTATGTTTCCCTGTGAGGATAGTGTATTTAGGATGAGGAACAGTGTTATCACATAAAATCCCATTGAAAAACATTGAAGTTGATGGTTGTCCAGATAGAAAATGTGGGAAATATCAGAACCAGCTCTGTTTACATGCTTGAAACCTATAAAAATAGTGTTCCTGGGTTTGTGTGTTGCGTAGATGTGAGAAACCCCTTCAGCGTGAGCGTATTTGAGGACCACGTTTACTGGAGCACTCAGGAGAAAGGCGAGGTGTTCCGACAGGACAAGTTTGGCCGCGGAGACAAAGTTAAACTGCTCACTGCTGGACCCTGGCTGACTCAGATCTCTGTGTACCAGAAGCAGAGATACAACTCCATGGCCAGTAAGGCCAACACTCACACAGTGTGTTATGAATAGAATGTAGTAGCATGTGTTTATTTTAAAATTATTAAGATTTCCCACTCTTTATGTTGCAGTCCACTATTACCTTTTCTGAAATTATTAACCTTGCTTTTAAATTAATATTTTACCCAAAATTCTACTATGTATTGTTTAAAAGGTATGTTGTAATCTGAGTTATATTTTTAGTTTTAGCCAAAAACTTATTAGTTATTTTCATTCATTTTTGCAAATGCAGTAAAGAATCCATGTAAAGGAACCTGCAGCCATCTTTGTTTGCTCCGGCCTGGAGGCTACACCTGCGCCTGTCCCGAGGGCACCAGCTTCATTACCGGCAGCAACACAGAATGTGACGCCGGTAAGAAACAAAATCTTTTAGCTTTGCTTGTGTTATGAAAGCAGAAGGAGATGATGATCATTAAAACAGTGATCTTGTATCTGGCAGTGATGCAGATACAAGATCATTGTTTTAATGATCTAATTAGATTAGGCATGTTAGGAACTTCAATAAACTCTTTTACAGCTTATAATCAGTATCCCACACAGAGCTGTAGCCTCACTCAGTATTTCTATGATTGTTCAGGGTTTGATCCACCACCTACCATGCCACCGCCATGCCAGTGTCAAAATGGAGGCACGTGCTACTTTGACGACAACAAGGCTCTTTGCAAGTAAGAGTTTGCAGTCAGTTTTACAGCTGCCCCCACATTTATTGGCACTAAAATGTGAAAAAGCCTTAAAAATAGGTCATCTTTTATTACAAGAGCACAGTCTTACAGTAAATAAATGAAAGATCCAACATCAAGTAGGCAATTAGTAATTTATACTTCAATGTTGATCAAAGTGTTAAGGAACTTTTAATGATTTCCTGTTTCATGGGCTCAACATATGACGTCACACAGATGCCCATTTCTCTTAGCCCCTCCTCAAAATAGGAAAGACAAGAGAACATGACATTCAAGTAAGATTGACCTTTAAAAGTCAGGTTATAGCTACAGCAAAATAGTTAACCTAAATGAAGTCATATCTGCAGTCAGATGGATGATTAAAAAGTTAAAAACAGCTGAAACTGTGACTAAACGCTGGAGGTGGACTCACGTTTATCTCATCATCATGAACACGGGGGAGGATGGTAAAGGAGGGAGAAAATCTCTAAAGCTAACTGGTTTTCTGTTTGAGATTATGAATTGTGAATGGTTTTTACAAATCTTTGCCAGGGATGCCAGTAAGTTGGGGAACGCTGTATATATGTGCACGTGCAAATATAAATGGTAAAAAAAAAAAAAGAAGAGTACACATTTTTCAGAATATAAGTAGTGTTTTTTTTAATTTATTATTGTTTTTTCTCTCCACAGATGTGCTCCTGGGTGGAAGGGAGACTACTGCCAGACCAACGAATACAACGTGGTTGCATCCTCAGGTAGGTTTAATTATATTTCCATAGAAATAACAGGAAACAAAAATAACATTACTTGTGTTCCCTATTAACAAGCCTCATTGTGTGTCTCTCCCTTTTGTCCTTCTCTGTCCCTTCCTGGCAGTTGGAATAGCCATCGGGGTGACAGTGCTGATTGTGGCCCTACTGGTTGCTCTGGTATTCGCCTTCAGGAAGAAGTCCAACCTTATGGAGAGGCTGCAGAGCAGCTTACCCAGAATGCCATCCATGCCCACGTTTTCAAGCTTCAGGTAGGACAGACAAAAAATCAAAATCCGCTCGAGGTTGTTGCTGTAAAATGTTCAATCCTAAGAGACAGATACACAGGGAACAAACCTCACGTCTAATTAAGAATAAAACCAGACGAATGTATCTTTTCTGAATGGATTGTAAAACTCTGCTTAATTCTGCTTTTTTGACATATGTGCAACAATTCAAGGGCGCATTTATAACTTTCACTGCTTTTGACTATATCAGCGATTTTACAAGCTTTGTTTTTGTTGATGGTTTTCAGGAATGCATTCACCCAAAATGCACCAAAAACAGAAGATGATGAATCGAGGCAGAACTCAGATCCAGTCAGTAATTATTTTCATTGCCTGTCAATAAATCCCACCTAATATTTACGAAGTGTGTCTTGCTGTTTTGTTATTATTTTTCTGGACTATTTTAATCTTTAAACCAGGTTGATAAACAGTGTAAATATGAGGTTGTATTTTCTGCCCTGGGTCAGGTTCCCTGCATCTCTGTGTCCATGATTGACGCAGAGGTGAAGAGCTTTGAGAACCCGGCGTATGAAGCTGAAGGACAGCGTGGCTCTAACAGCAGGTTGACGGCCACCTCTGTTCCTGCTAAACAACACAAGGTCAATAAACAAAGATCATGCCTCGCCTCCACTTGTATTTATTCCACTCACACCTCACCCTGTTCATTGGTGAAAAATGTACCCCAGCTATTTCTCCTTGTACTGTCCTGCAATTAAGTCTCTTTCAGATGCATTGTTAAATATATTTTGCCAGAAGCTACTATATTTTCTAGTGTTTTTATGATTTTTTTGTTGAAAATGTTTTCTATCAGGAGTTTAAAGACATTCATGCTCATGATATTGTAAACACTGATGAGCCCAATTTATTCCTTCTTAGGAGAACATTACTAACCCCCTGTATGCGGATGGCGGTCAAGCTGTGGACATTCCCACAACAAGTTCATCTAATTCTGGCATTTCCCCTGAGGTTGGTCTGTTAACCAATTGAAACAAAAATGAATAAAGGTTTCTGTAAGTAGATGTGACTAGACTTTAACCTCAGGATATCATGTGTGCTCTGCATCAGGGACCTAAATGTAACTGTGTTCTTTGACAGGAGGCTGTTGGCCCAGTTGCAGAAGATGCTAATGCTGCATTAAGTTCACAGGTAGCCATAGAGGTATGTATCCAAGTTTGAGACAAAAGGTTTGCAAGCTGAGAACGATCCTTGTACAATCTTTGTGTTTGCTCTAAGCCTAAGACTTAATTTCTCTTTTCAACAGCAAATCAAAGCTCCTCAGGATGAGGGTTCAGTTTCTTTCCAGAATCCCATCTACACGGTGAGCAAACACACTTTAGTGTGCAGATTTTATGCTTTTGATGGCAGGAGCCATGAATTCTCATCTTTTCTATTTTAAGTAAACATTTAATATAACGTCTAATATAAATTTGATGGCCTTTGGATCACCACTGGATTTTTAAGCAGGATAAGGATCCTAAACATCTCGTCAAGACAATGGGGAAATGGTTCCCTAGGCACAAAATCAGCCTCCCTTAAAAATCTCAGTACCAGGATATAAACCTGGATACCTGTAGGGTGAGCTGAAGGACCCAGGATCGAGAGAAGAAGTCATTATTACAGTTTTAATAGTAGGAGTACCATCTTGAAAAGAAACCAATGTACTCGAATTAAAAGTGGTGGGGGTTTTTTTGCAATATGAGATTATTCTACTGCACAAAAGCCGAATTTATTTAAAGGCTTTTCACACATCTTTATAGTGGGGTGACAATTAGTGTGGAGACTGCTGTTTGTGACATGAACTTGGATGGAAACATCTTGTCCTTTTGCTGCATTTTTAGTTAACATTTTGATCTTCCGGCAGGAATACCAACAGGAGCCTGCCTCTGATTCTGATGTTTGAGACGACCTCTGACCCTCTGGGTAGATGGGAGAAGGTTTCAGGGTCATAAATCCACCTGGAGAAATAATGGAGAATAAATACAGTATTTTGTGGCACCTTTAGATGTAACTTAACTTCTATGTGTGAAGTGGTGTGTTAATTTGCCCTGTAAAAATAGGTATCCTGTAACTATGGTACATTGTTTGATTTGTATCTTTGATTGTGCTCACAAATATAGGGGTTGCTGGTCCAGTTCAGTTTTGAACACCGTGTTAAATCTCAATGCTTTTTAACTCTTTTGTATATTTGATCTAACGTTTGTTTTGTAGCCATTCTGTGTTTGTACATTTTATACGTTTCATTTGAAACTTTCTTTCTTATTTTTTTTGTGTTCTCTCTTTCTCTCTGGTCTTTCGTCCTCTTAGTGCACACACATGGATACATAGTCTCTGTACTCTATCTGTTTGGGACGTCTGACTCATAATAGAATCAATGTGGCTTCCGCTCCCCGGCTTTTATAGTTTCCTGTTTGTACTATTCAGCCGCGCATTAATCCTCCCCTCTCCTGATTCCTGTCCACTCTTCTGTGCTGTGTCTGACCCAGACGGGAGTCTGAGGTGTTAATCTAGTCGTGGTGTCATCTTCTTATTTTATTGTCCAGTGATATATATATCTCTCCTCGTGACAACTAGCCTAACAGTTCTGTGTTGTGCTCTCTTTCTGTTCTTTGTCGTACCTACATAGCTCAATGACAGCTGTGTCTCCTCGAACCACATTCTCCGGCACACATGTCCTAGCCATACCATGGAGGGCCATGTGAATGTTGCTCTTTCATATGACATACTAGTGATATGAATGGCAGATAATGATAAAATGTTGGATGCCTCAGACAGTGGATGTGTAGAGCGTAGCGTATCCTCTGTGAGCGATCTAGGTCTATAGTTGGGGAAGCGCGTCTGACGCTCGTGCGTTTCCTGTTTTTGCCATTGCCTCATGTATCTGATTCCATACTTCTCTATCCATTTTGCAATATCGTACCTTCCCCGTTGTCGTGTATTTCTCCCATGTGAGCTTGCATCACACTCATGGAGAGTTTGTTTCTGTTTCTTCCATATGATAGAGACACTGCCAGAGGTGGATTGTGGAGGTATGAGCAGGCTTTTTGCTATATAGGTGAGCGAATCCAATAAACATACGGTGGCGTATTGATGCAGTTTCCTCATGCAATTGTTGTGTGCCCTACCTATCATTGTTTTGCCACTCTTATTTCGGTGTGTGGGTATACTGTGTCGGTGAATACTTACTCTGACTGATTTGTTGTTCCATATTTTATATGCACATAGAGTGGATTTTAGCAAATCCAATAGACTTCCCCCTCTGTCTAAATATAGTTAGACGGGTCTGTGTTCCAAGTTTTCCACATTTGTCTCTCTTGTGTATTCGTTCCATCTCGTGCATCACGGTGTACTTTGCTGACTACGTACTTTTTGTTTGACAGCATTTTAGTAATACAGCTCAAAAACGCGGATAGGCGGACTTCCCTTCTGACATCGCGTCGGTTTTATATTTCTATTTTATACACTTTCCCTCAACTGAGTACTTATTTTTTTTCTCTTTTTGTGTGCGATAGTTTTATCTAAATATAATCACTGTCTACTCTATATTCAATCCTTTTCTTCTCTCGTCCTATCACAATGTGTATATTTTGTGACGTATACTGCGGCCGTATTCTAATCGACACAGTTCTCGACTGTCTACCAACTAACGTGTCGTGTAGCACTATCATCTTTCTCCACACTGTAGTTCCCTATACCGTAGTCTGGCGTGGAACAGTTGCAGCGTCAGATTCCTTGTACCTCGTATATCTAATTGTGATACAATCAAGCCTTATTTGCGATCTCTAGAGTGATAATCCCAGCAGATGGGCTACTCCTCGTAGGTGCAGTGGACTTTGCAGGCACTGCAATCCTTCCTCCCCGGTACATGACAGGCGGAGAGACAGCTCGTGGACTATGGTCTCACTGAGTCTGTTTTGACTTTTTGCTGCAGAATATATACCTCTCATTCAATTGACATCTCACTCGGCGTTCTATGGCTATGTACGCGCCACTGTGTCGCAGGATAGGGGTGACTCAAAAATATCCTCTCCTTTTCAACTATGGATGTACGTCTAAGCTTCCTAGCATATGATGGGAAACTAGGCCTTCAGTCGTGTACACGTTTCCGGACCATCTTGTGCCCGTTACCGCAAACACTGTGAGTTTCGCTTTGCTGGCGGTGTTTGCAGGATAGAGACATATGATCTGCTAGCCGTGCACTGGACTACAACGATACGAATAGCATATAGGATTACAGCACGATGCTCTCAAGGAATAGCTTTTCTTATGGTGTGTCATATATTACTACCGGAAAAGGTAAATGTTTATTAGGAGATATTTTGCCTTTCTAGTCTCCTCTTTATGATGGTGCCTTGCTCGTTTTCATACCTACAGCATAGAATGTGGACTAGACTCCACACTTCTGTAGCCTAAGTTTCTTCTCAATGTTATAGAGTCCTGTAACTTGAGTACTTTCCATATCTATATGATTTATGTCACATGTAAATAGTCTCACTAGTCTATAGCCGTTGTCGCATATGTCGTCTATGTGATGAGATGACACACAGGGTTCATCACATCACCTGTGAAAGTACACGGTGTGCTTTCGGTACTGTTGATTGCGTGTGTTATCATCCAAGTAGATGGTATTGTGAGCGCTCCATATCATAAGTTGTTTAGTGCAGTGCTTAGGTCAATCAACGCGTATACGATGTCCCGCCTTCTCCAGAAGTGTGTCTCCACCAGTGTATATAGATCTCTGCAAGGATAGCTCAGATTGCCTAGGTGTTTGTATAGTTTCTTAGATACGACTGTAGTGTACAGTCGGTAGAGAACCATAACTCTGTTTTACGTGATTATTCTAGTGATAATAACAAGTTCAATATATACATTTACAAAATACATAATCTGGGAGAGTGAACTAGGTTGTTGTGAGATGAGTGTGTGTTACGTGCGTCAAGTAAGGGCGCCTGTATATGTATTGTGAGTTCATTACTGTTCGTGTGCATCTCTTACTCCAACTCATTTTCCTACTTATCGCCTATATCATCAGCATTAATCGTATACAGAGACTATTGCTCGAGTTCCTATAAGCCTAATAACGTCTCCACTCTCTATATACTACTACGACTGCTTTTATCAATATATACAGGCTCATGATATAGTTCTTTAATAGTCTGCTTATAGTGTCCTTAATAATAGTTAGTATGCAGGCTGTGTAGTCGCGCCGCATAGTTGTGCCTCTATATAAGAACTCTGGTGGCGAAGCTGAGTATTTTTCCGTATCATGAGATTCTGATTGCTCGAGCCCTTAAACTATTGATCCAGGATCCTTTGTTTGCTCTCCATTTCGTCACTTCTCCTATGATATGATACTGAACTAGGATGTTTACGGCTCACCAGTACACCTGCTGTGTCTGATATAATCTCGGTCGCGGTGCATGTTCTCTCGTCTTTAACGATAGTTAGCTCTTGCGTTGATATGGTAACCATTCACATGGTGACTACATTCCGGACATCTCTCCAGACATGAGATCTCTCATTTTTATATAATTTGTCTCCAGTTCATTATTCCATAACTCACCTACAGATGTTGACGGATGACATATCTTGTGTGGGCCTTGTCACGCGGTTGCGTGCCCCGTTCATGTTTCTGTTCTAGCACTGTTGTTGACCTACATTCCTTTTGTGTGCTATCAAATGATAGTCTCTTGTGGTGTTATTATTTTTCTTTTTTTCTCTCATTGCGGGTTGTGGGTGTGAGATTACTGTTCGTCATGCCTCGCCCTGTCTTTTGGGTTCACTCTCATACACACCACACGGTTTGTGCTGTGCTCCCCGTGCATTGTGGGTTCTCCCCAGTAACTCCGGCTTCCTCCCAACAGTCCCCAAAGACATGCCTGTTAGGTTAATTGGTCACTCTAAATTGCCCTTAGGTGTATGAATGAGTGTGTGTATGGTTGTTTGTGTGTTGCCCTGCGATGGACTGGCGACCTGTCCAGGGTGTACCCTGCCTCACGCCCATAGACTGCTGGAGATAGGCACCAGCTCCCCCGCGACCCACTATGGAATAAGCGGTAGAAAATGACTGATAACTGATTTTTTAATTTTCAACATAAAGGTAAGATACATATGTTTGGATGCAAAGATAATATTGTAAATCTTTGTGTGCACAGAAAGCAAATTTTTTCTCCTTTATGCCTTAAAATCCATAGAAAAAAATTTAAGTGGACTTCAGACTGGATAGGAAATGGTTATCAGCCAATTTCTCTATTAAAAATAGATGATCTGGTAGAATTAACAATATTCATTTGGCACTTTTTTAGAACACTATAAATGTAATAGGTTTTAAACATAAAGTAATAAAATCTCTGGGGTAAAAATAAAATCCTTGTTATACTTCACCCAATACCTAATTTTTCTGAGTTATTTTCAGTAGATATAGCATTAATCTGTCGAAACTGAACTGAATTTTTGAACAGGAAATAAAAGTAAAACTTTAAAAAATTGCCAAATAAGCCAAATTAGTTATATCTTTTGACCATAAAGTTATTTTGTAAGATCTGGGTTATATAAAGTTAAGTTAATTGAATCATATATTTTGGGTTAAATAAATGTATTTGTTTTTTTAATAACATAAAATCAACAAAACAAGCCTTTAAGAACTGACACCAAAGCTGAAAATAAATACATCTAAAACAAGAAAGAACCGCTGAAAACCAGTGAATGGTGAATTTACGAGGCGTCCCCGAAGGCAGCATGAGGAGAGCCGAGACAAGGCGAGAGCGAAGTGGCAGAGGGGGGAAGGGGCAGCTCATTTAGATAGGCTGGAAGGAGCGGGGAAATAAAACCTAATGTTTGTCGTTCAGCTGCGGACTGGACGGACAGAACCTGAGAATAAAAAATAAATGAAACAAAGGGTGGTTTGGATCTGTTGCTGCTGGGCTGTCGAGTGGAAACAAAGAAAGACGGAGAGAGGACCGCACGCTGAGGAGCCTCAACAAGGTAAGGATGCTTTCAATATGCGCTCCCTCACCTCTGCACGCTTTTCAACCTGTATTTATGTGTCTGAGACTCAATGAGCGACGCGGAAAAATACAGCGCAGGGGACTGAGACTAAGCCAGAGCTGAAATAAAATGCTTTAAGCAAAAAGCTTTGAGAAACTCCTCATTGCTTGAGGTGTGACAGCGCATGTATGAAGGAAAAACGTTGATGGCTGAATGGGCTGCATGTAAATGAGGGGTGTGTTCCCACCTGAGATTGATTGATTGATACTCAGCTTCAGTCCAGTACAACTGGACTAAAACAGTAATTAGGCACCAGAGCTTTTCTTGGTGGGTTAATTTGCGCTTTGTGGAAATATAACGAGAACTGTTGAAGGTAAAAGTCGAAATTAGGGGTTTTAATTAGTAGGAACTGAAGATGCAGAAGTCTGCAATGGAAGGTTTATGATTCTGTAGCCATGTAGTGTATACAAATGTCATATACTTTATACTTCTGTATATATGTGTGTGCATTAAATAGCCAAAAGTATTGGGTCACTCCACCAAATGAATGAATTTGGGCGTTCCAATCACTTCCATTGCTGCAGATTTATAAAGTTTGTTTTGGAGAAACTTGACTAGCCTGCACTGAGTCCTGACCTCAACCTTCTTGAACACCTTTGGGATGAATTGGAACGGAGGCTGCAATTTTGGTTTTCTCATCTGACTATAAACACACACCTAAACCTTGTGGAAGATGTTTACAGAATAGTTGGGGCTGCTATTGCTGGCAATGGTGGGTCCATCAAAAAAACTGGACCTTATAGATTAAAGAAAGACAAATACTTTTGCATAACCTAAAAATATTTAAAATGCCTTAATAGCAATCAAATTTGAAGCAACCAAAAAGATGTAAGACAACATCAAAGAACAGGCTCAAATTGAACAAGTGAGTAAAAATGTTGGACTTTGCGCTAAGTCGACTCAGGGCTTACGTTGTAGACCAGGGCTACTTTTTGCCTTTTGGGAATTATAAATTGCACATGGGGTTTCACAAGGCACTTAACTTTATATTTCTGTGTTACCAGAAGACCTTTTGATCCTTGCCATAGGACTGTAAGATATTCAATGATCTTGGACCTAAATACATTTCAGAGTTGCTGGTCAGGTAGATATTAACCATGTAGATTCCTCAGGTCATGGTAGAGTTCCTCGCTCAGTGTTCCAAGGACTGAAAATAAGCATTTTGTTTCTTTTTTATTATGTGATACTTACTTGTTTGTAATGTAATTTGCTTTTCTTTTGTTCCTTTCGCTTTATTTAAAGCCCTTTAGATACCCTGTTTATGACTGCTGCTATACAGGTAAACATGAGTGGTCTAAAGTATACAAAACATCTGCAACAAATAGCAGAATACAGCAGCAAATTGACAAATATACATATAACATACACAAAAGCACCTAAAAATACTAGGGCAACAAGTAGCAAAAAATTGTAGAGCTGTAAGAGGCAAAAAGGTAAAAATAACCCTCTTAAAATATGACCAAACTAATGCAAAACAAGGTTAAGGAAATTATTTAGATTTATGACATAACAAAATCTTTAAAAAAAAAAGACTAAATGAATGCAAGAAACAGAAAAATCTTAAATTGAATCTCAGATCATGTCACAGATATACCGTCCCGGTGTTGGATTCTTACCTGTTATATTACATTCCAACCTGCAATTTAAATGTTTTTTAATCTTAGTTTATGTGATGGATTTGCACAAAATAGTTTAAGTTGGTGAAGTAAAATGAGAAAAAAAAACATTAAGTGGCATGGCCATATGTATCCAAACCCTTTGCTATGAAGCACCTAAATAGTTCTAGTGCAGCCAATTATTGTTCTCAGTGTCATGTGATCTGTCAGTATAAACATACCTTTCTGAAAGGCCCCAGAGGCTGCAACTCCACTATGAAGACCAAGGAGCTCTCCAAACAAGTGAGGGACAAAGTTAGTGAGAAGTACAAGTCAGGACGCAATATCCAAATCTTTGATGTTCCCCTGGAGCATCATCTAATCCATCATTTTGAAATGGAAAGCACATGGTACCACAACATATCCACACCTGTAGTCTTGTAGCCCATCCATCTGTGTCCTCTTCTAGCTTTTCACTGTATATTATTATATTTTGGCGCTTTCCCATCATCCAGGATCAAAACTCTTTGATCTTTGGTTTCCTGACCCAAAATACATTTATCACCCTTTATATCAAATGTATGGTCTGACATGAAAGATAAAAATATTTTGCTTGTAGAGCTTTTGAATGCTTTGTGAAATAAGCCCTGAGACGTTGCGTTCCTTCTCTCAGACACAAAGACACATTTTATTCCAGCAGTGAGAGCTCAGGCCAGCCTTATCCTCTATCCGGCTGCTTCTCAAATGGGGGTGTGCTGAAGGTGTTTTCCAGTGATTTTCTTATAAGCCTCTTAAGAGCCGTCTGGCTCCTGACCTCCTCTGCTCAACATTTTAGTTTCTGCCTGGTGTTTTATCTTAGCACTCTCAAAATCTCACATAACCCTTATGCTATCTATATAATAAGAATTTTTTTTCACATCTAGGTTTTAAACTAACATGATTACTACTGTTACAGTTTACAGTGGCAACTAAGAAATGAAATTTTTTTGGAAATGTTAACTTTTTGTGAGAATAATTAAATAAAAAGACATTGGTTAATTTTTAGGGAATATTTAGCATGATCTGTAGCTGGAGATTCATTTTCTCCCCGGTATAGATGGGAAAATAAAATCTGTCAGATTCAAATATGTCAAATGAAACATGTGGGTGGTATCATAAGTGGTGGATAGACGCCACACACACACACACACACACACAGTTATGGCCAGATGGCGTCAGCAGCATATTGGAGACCTCGCCTCCCCTTTGTCTTCCTCTCGGGACCTGTTCAGCAGCGAATGAGTCTGGCAAGCAGGTGGCTTACACGCATGTTTATGCACGAGTCAAGAGTAGAGGGACATTTGCTTTAACTAACTGTATGGAATGTTTATAGAATGTGCCCGTTTCTAGTCTAACATTTGTGATCCACATTAAAATAAGCTCATTTACCAAGTATACACTCTGCGCCATGCAGTTAATGGAAGTCATCTAATGCAGAAACACTGCAAATCAAATTAATTCTCATCAACTCATTCCTCTGTGATAGTTTTCTCCCTTTTAACGGTCATTTCTCTTGTTTATCTGGTTAAAAAACTGCATTTAGTTTAATTGTACTCCTTGAAATCGTCAGTCATGAGCACACTGTCAGCACTGTCCTCTAAATCCAAGAGGTTAGATCAAAGCACCAAATGGACCATGGAAACCATAAGTAACTCAAGTCAATGAGTGAGAAGAGGGAGAGAAATACCAGAATAATGTTGGGGTTAAGCTGTTGATGACAGCATGTGATTAGACAGTCAGATTGTATTCTACCAGGGACAAACATAAAAGATTTGAGGAATGTGCTAAGCAGGCGAGGGCCTGTAGGAGATCCACATGGTATATTAACATTGGGTAAAAATGTCTCTGTATCAAGGTATTGACACTAAGTTTTGACCTGAAAATCCGTAACATGATACAGAATATTTGCTTTTAATTGAAACAGAAAAGCAACAATTATTCCTAAAGCTCCAGAGTACCTTTCTGGTGCTTATTGCACTGAATAATATGCCCTTCAGAACTATAATTCAATTCAATTCAGTTTATTTATATAGCGCCAATTCACAGCACATGTTGTCTCAAGGCACTTCACAAAAGTCAGGTACATACATTCCAATTAGTCCTAACCATTGAACAGTGCAGTCAGATTCAGTTATTTATTCAAATTGGATAAAAAAGTTTTTCTATCTAAGGAAACCCAGCAGATTGCATCCAGTCAGTGACTTGCAGCATTCCCTCCCCCCGGATTAGCATGTAGAGACAGTGGACAGTCACTGGTGTTGACTTTGCAGCAATCCCTCATACTGAGCATGCATGTAGCGACAGTAGAGAGGAAAAACTCCCTTTTAACAGGAAGAAACCTCCAGCAGAACCAGGCTCAGTGTGAGCGGCCATCTGCCATGACAGACTGGGGGTTAGAGAGAACAGAGCAGAGACACAAAGAGAACAAAGAAGGACTGATCCAGGAGTACTTTCTATGGGAAGGAAAAGTAAATGTTAATAGATGTAGCTCCTTTAGTCGTTTCATCTATAAAGAAAGAGCAGATAAACTTTGAGCCAGTTTTCAAGAATAGAGTCTGAAAGAGAGCACATAGAGTTAGTCATAGTAGAAACTTAGTCAGTAGCTATGTCTAGGAGAGTGAAAGGGTTAAACACTGAAAGACAGGGCCATGTGGATCATCTGTAGAAGGTGAGCATTAAGTTGTTGCCAGCAGAAGCTCGGACGATGCCCCTCTCCAGAAAGGTGTCACAGGTAGACACAGAGTCAGGCCAGGTGTAGCTTCTAGGAAGAGAGAAGAGAGAGAACAAAGTCATCGTTGTCGTCTTCCGCTTTATCCGGGACCGGGTCGCGGGGGCAGCAGACTCAGCAGAGACACCCAGACGTCCCTCTCCCCAGACACCTCCTCCAGCTCCTCCGGGGGGAGCCCAAGGCGTTCCCAGGCCAGCTGAGAGACAAAAGTCCCTCCAGCGTGTCCTGGGCCGTCCCTGGGGCCTCCTCCCGGTTGGGACGTGCCCTGGAACAACCTCCTGAGGAAAACGTCCAGGAGGCATCCAGTAAAAGATGCCCGAGCCACCTCAACTGGGCTCCTCTCGATGTGGAGGAGCAGCGGCTCTACTCCAAACCCCTCCCGAATGGCCGAGCTCCTCACCCATCTCTAAAAGGGGGTGCCCGGCCACCCTACGGAGGAAGCTCATTTCAGCTGCTTGTATCTGGGATCTCGTTCTTTCGGGGCACGACCCAAAAATTCATGGCCATAGGTGAGGGAGGAAGTAGCCCCCGACCGGTAAATCGAGAGCTTCGTTTTCGGCTCAGCCTCTCTTCACCAAAAAGGGGACCGGCACGCCCCCCCCCATTAGCTCACCGCCATCTGTGATCTCCCGCTCCATTTTTCCCTACTCGTGAACAAGCCCGGAATTGAACTCCTCATTTGAGGCAGGAACTCCCCCCAACCCCTGAAGGGGGAAAAGCCCCCCTTTTCCCGGGTTTGAGTACCAGGGGCTCTGATTGGGGAGCGACTTCATCCCAGCCGCTTCACACTCGGTGCGAACCGCCCCAGGCATGCTGTGGTCTTGGCAGAGGGGGGCCGGGGCAGGACCATCATCTGCAAAAAGAAGAGATGAAATCCCCTGGTCCCAAACCCGACCCCCTCTGGCCCTTGGCTTTCGTCTAGAAACCTGTCCATAAAAGTTATGAACAGGACCCCGGGGACAAAGGCCAGCCCTGCCGCAGTTCCAACATGCACCGGGCAGGTCCGACTTAGTTGCCGGCAATGCGGAAACCAAACTCCTGCCCCGCTTCTACAGAGACCGGATGGGCCCCTAATTAAAGGGCCCCCCCAATTCCATACTCCTGGAGGCCCCCCCAAAAAGGGCCCATCACGAGGGACACAGTCAAATGGCCTTCTCCAGGTCCACAAAAAACACATGTGAAACCGGGTTGGGGCCAAAACCCCATGAGCCCTCCGGGAACCCTGTAGAGGGTATGGGAGCGGGGCCAGTGTTCCCCGGCCGGGCCCCCCCCGAAAACCAAAATGCCCCTCCTAAAGGGGCCGGGAGGTTCGCCCTATCCCCGGGCCTTCCTCCCCAAACCCCCTGGCGTGGGCCCCTTACCGGGGAGGTGGGGGAGTGTGATCCCCCTGTGGGTTGGGGAACCCCCCCCTCCGGTCCCCTTTCTTAGGGGAAGGGGGAACCATCACCCCCGGCCCCCCCCATCCAAAAGGCCCACTGCCCCCAAACCCGCCTTTGGCAATGTTGAAGAGGCGGTAAAACCATGACGGGGCCCCAAAACCCATCCAAAAATTTTAAAGCAAACTCAGGGGGGGATCCCCCACCCCCGAAGCCTTACACCCGGGAGCTTTTTAACCACCTGGGTGACTTCCGGGCCTGGGTGAGGAAAGATCCCCCCCCCGGGAGCCCCCCAGCCTCGTTTCCACCAGGGAATGTTTTGATGGCGGGGTTTGAGGAATCCTCAAAGGGTTTATTTCTTCCACCCCCCGATAATTTTCCCCCAGTCGAGGTAAAGCAGCCTCCCCACCCCCCCCTATAAACAGTTTTGGCGAAGCACTGTTTCCCCCCCCTGGGCCCCGGGAAACGGTTTGCCAAATCGTTCGGGCCCCCCCGCCCGGGGATTTCCTTCTCCATGGCCTCACCGAACTCCTCCCAAGGGCCCCCGGGTTTTTTCCTCTGCCACAGCCCGGGCCGCAGCACGCTTGGGGCCCCAAGGTTTCCCCCTCAGCCCCCTGGAGTCCCAAGCCCAACCCCCCACCGATGGGGCTCCTTTTTTAAACTTGAAAGGATCCCTTTCTGCCCGGTGTCCCCCCCACCGGGGTTTTGGGTTTCCGCCGCGACAGGCACCGCCAGAAATTTTCGGCCGCGCTTACGGGCAGCAGGACGGGCCCCAAAAAGAGCGGGGGAACATGGGCCCCCCTCGGGGTCTTTTGTCTCCAAAATCTCCGGGAATTTGCGGTTTAAAGCTCTCCCGGAAGGTTGGAGTTGAAATACATCCCTTTGGGCCCCAGGGGGTCCGCCGGGGTTTTTCCCAGGCAACCCCCCACATGGCTTGGGGGGCCCGCCAAAATCCCGTCCGGCTTTTCCCCCCTCCGCGGATCCAAAAATCCCACCAGGTGGTTTATCAGTGGGGCACCCCCAGCCCCCTCTCTTCACCCGAAAGGGCCCCAAAAAATGCCCGAAGGTCTGAGATACGACAACAAAGGATATTGACCCTCCGCCTAGGGGTCTGGGGCCAAGTTTTTTCCGAGAAAACCTTCCAGGGCCTTTAACAAAGGGGGTTTATTATGGGGCAATTCCCGTGAAGCACAGAAGTTCCCCCCCCAAAAACAAAAAAAACACTCGGATTCAGAATTTGGGGGGGGGGCCCCTTTTTATCCCGATCACGCCCTCCAGGTTTTCAAATGTCGTTTTCCCGTGGGCGTTGAAGTCCCCCAGCAGAATAATGGAAATCCCCCGGGGGGGGCACTACCAAACCCCCAAAAGGGACAAACCCAAAAAGGCCGGGTTAAATCCAAAACTACCCCCTCGGCCCGTAGGGGCCGGGAAAAGGACAGTAAAAGCCTAACCCCTTTACCCGGGAAGGGCGCAGGGGTGCGGGCCCCCCTCCCTCCACCGGGGTTTAAAACCCCCAAAACCCCGGGCGGCTGAGCTGGGGGGGGGAAAAGCAAACCCACCCCAGGGCCCCCCGCCTCCCCCGTGGGCCAACTTTTTCCCGAAATAGAAGAGAAATCCCAGCCCCCTCCAAAAGGGGATTGGGTTCCAGAGGGCCCCCCTGGGCGTGGAGGCCCCAGGGCCCCACTATTTTTAGTCGATATCTCTTGGGCCTCCCCCGGGAAGCTTTAGGTACCCTTTTCCCCCCAGCGAGGCTTTCACCACGGGCCCCCCGGGGCCAGCCCCAAAACAATTTCCGGGGGGGGGTTGGGGCCCCTGAGGTCTTTCCCTCCCTTTGTCCGCCACCCAAACCTTTTTTGGGACCCGGGCCCCCACGGTTTTCCCCCCGCAGGTGGTGGGCCCCCCTGGGGGATTTGGGCCCCGGTTTTCTCCTTCGGGCTTGGCCCCCGGGGGATTCCGGAGGAGCAACCCGGCCACCAGGTGCTCTCTGACGAGTCCCGACCCCAGGCCTGGCTCCAGGGTGGGACCCCGGCTCCGCCGTACCGGGCGACGTCACGTGCCTCGATATATTTGTCCTCATGAAGGATTCTTGAAGAACAAAGTTAAAAGCTGAAATAACAGCAAATAATGCAAAATTGGAGTAGTATGAGAATGTAGCGAAGAGGGTGAAAGTGGTCATTATGTCCTCCAGCAGACTAAGCGTATAGTAGCGTATAGCAGCATAACTGACACATTCCCCTAGTTTCAGTTTATTTATATAGCGTTTATTTACAACAATGTCGTCTCAAGGCACCCCACAAAGGGTCCGGAATGGCGCGGGGCCGTCGGGGAGGCCAGACCAAACCACCGAGTGCCAGAGCCCGGCCACCCCAGAACGGGCCACCTGTAGGGGCACTAAGTAAAATAATAAACTGATAAAGTTAAGTTATAACAAACTGATATTAGCTGGTTAATTAGTTGGCAGCCAACTGCTGCTTTTTTTGTGGCACAAGTGGCCTTTATCTTGAAAGTTGACTGACAGGAAATAAGGTGGAGAGAGAGGGGAAGACATGCAGCAAAGGTCAACAGGCCGGAACCGAACCCGTGACATCCAAGTTGAGGACTGTAGCCTCTGCACATGGGTCGCTGCTACGTTCCCCAACAACTGTAGTTATGAAACAGCGTTGCCTTTTAACGGTATAAATGTCTGTGTTGGTTGTGACAGTAATTATAAAAAAATGCATTTATCCTTTTCTTAACCAAGAGAAACATGTATGAGCCTGCAAGGTAGCTGCATTGTCTTTGATTAGCTTTCAAACTAGAGCCAAAAAGAGTTTGGATTATAAGATTTTCCAACAACATATGAACTGACATTTTCTATATTTTAAGTATGCTGAGTAAAAAGGTAACTTGCTTGTTTGAAGGCTTGAAAAAACTGTAAATTTGTACATTCAGCTCATTGAACAAATCATGAAGCAAACATGCCTAAACATTGTTCTTAGAGGTCATAGTGGGGATTGGGGCTGTAGGTTGGCACAGTTGCTAGCACTGCAGCAAGAAGGTGTCGGGTTCAAATCCAACCCCGAGGTTTTTCGGCATGGAGTTTGTATGTTCTTCCCTTGCATTCATGGGTTTTCTCTGGGTACTCCGAATATAACAGAGTGTTAGGCTAATTGGTCTCTCTACATTGCTCTTAGGTGTTAATATGTAAATAAGTTTGTCTCTGTGTTGCCCTGTGATGGACTACCAACCTGTCCAGGTGTACCCTGGTATTACAACTGTTCTGCTGAACTGTTCAAAATAATTACATTGGCTAGAACTTGAAACATCAATACAGCATTTATCGATCCTCTCAGGGAGACAACTGTGGAAAAACGTTTATTGCGTTTATTACGTATTAAAGAATGCAGTATTGTCCTTGCTGAGTTATTAGCTTATGTGAACAAACTGGGCTGACCTTAGTTGAGCATCTTTCACAAGTGTCAATTAGTAAATATACTCTGTGTTGTAATATGAATGAATCCAGCAGCATTAAACAGAATCAGTCTGGGAGTATTATTATTGATGCCTGGTTTGAGGCTTAGTCTTTGACACATGGTAAAGGTCATGACACAGCTGTGCAGTTTCACACAGATGGCTTTTAATCACAGTGGTGACATAAGTCTTTCAGCATACTGTATTCAGATGTATTCAGGCACAGCCATGCAAATTAAAAGGAGTGCAAGAGAAGCAGCCAAAAGGTTTTTTTTTTTTGGCAGTTTTTGTTATATACAGACATAAACCATTACAACCACCGATACTGCTCATTTTCTTGCAGCACTGTTCTAGTCTGAGGAAAAAATGTTATTGCGTAGCCACACCCACACAACATGGCATTGGTTTTGCCCTCTAATTGTCCTTAGAAGGGCAGGAGCGAAGTCCAACCTGCACTGTGAACAAACTCTATTATGTACCATAGATGCAGACACATTTAGGTAAAATTAGGTCCAGATAGCTCTTTAAAGCCAGCTATGCACCCCATACTCCCACAGCAGCCACCCACAGAATATATCCAGGGGATAAAGGCCTCCTCCAGACCCTCAAAATACATGTTGACAGGAGAACCAAACTTCCAGGAACCCCCTCAGCAGCTCTTTAAAGGTAACTCTCTGGTCCACGGCCAACACTAAAGCCACACAGCTCCTCCTGAATCAAAGGGTTGTTCAATCTATCTCTCAACCGAATATTTACAGGATGTATTGCCAACGATTTAAAATTTAAGAAGAAAACAAAAGATCAATTTAGGCAGTAAAATTATAGTGCAACATGAAATAAGCTCCTGTATAAGCCTTAAGTGGGTTTGACAACCCACCTGTTTAATTTCAAACCATCTCTGCATCTGCAAAAGAGAAAATCAATAGTTATGAATTATTAATGAAGTTACAACAGCTGTAGATTATGTATAAATGTGTACATCACTTCAGTTTGGGGATATTCACATGCTACCTGCATGCTGCTTAGGTTGACCTTGAAGTTGTAGCAGTATATGAAACTAAAAGAAACATTTTTTTGTAATTATTGTGCATTCTTATTAATAAATTAAAGCATGAAAATAGGCAGTGTTGGCAGGGGCATTTATTTGGAAGTGGATCAATACATTTCTCCAGTTTAAAGCTTTAGGGTATAAGAAGCTGCCCAGCCCCCATCTAATGCTCACTGCATCATACGTGTTTGACTGTTGAAATAAAAGTTCTGCCTTTGCACTGCGTGGACAGAATTCAGGACCATCACAATACCTGTGATACCATGGTTATCGTTTTGTTTTCCTGAAATGTTAGTGTTTTGTCCTTTGTAGCATCATACATGAAAAGGTATATGTTATCAGAGCATATAAGTCTAATATAAATGTATTAGGAGGACATATGCTGTTTATTTAATGATATAAAAGTTAAAACATTTTTATTTGTTTTTTTCGTAGTTGTGATTCTCCACGCCTGAGGATAAGAAGAAAACAGAAGAGTCGATCATCCTTCCTTCCTTTTCCTCCTTGTTCCCTCCATCTCTTTATCCTCCTCTGAAGGGTTGAAGCCATGCCTATCGTTTCTGCAAACACAGGTCGACTGAATTAAATGTTCCACCTACTTCATGCACTTTGATGCTTTTTATGTGCTTATAAAAAGGCTAATGCTGTAACATTGCCGGTTTGTATTCATTTAAAAACTGGATCCTCAACAAATAATAAAAGAATACTCAGTGATAGGATTTTTGTTAACTATTTGCAGGGCTGCATGAGACTCTGGCCATTCTCACATCTCATCTTCACCCTGACGCCAACCACAAAGAGGACCTGGTCTTCCTCAGAGACGTCTTCAGTGAGAAAAGCATCGGTTACCTCATGAAGGTAAAACATATGTCAGATTAGAAATAGTAATTTCATTTATGACATTTCTGTGCTAATTGTTGACCACTTTGTCACTTATGGTACAGTTTGTCTTTAACAAGAGAAAACATCATCCAAACAAAATAAAAAATAAAATCCACTTCTGCTAAACAAATTACAATATGTTATTGTAATTTAATTAATATTAATATATGTCAGTCAGTCATTTTCTACCGCTTATTCCATAGTGGGTCGCGGGGAAGCTGGTGCCTATCTCCAGCAGTCTATGGGC
The DNA here is from genome assembly GCA_036173005.1 of Crenichthys baileyi. NCBI lineage: Eukaryota > Metazoa > Chordata > Actinopteri > Cyprinodontiformes > Goodeidae > Crenichthys > Crenichthys baileyi. The sequence goes on along the minus strand of JAHHUM010000678.1, from coordinate 51,176 downwards.
GAGAGGGGGGGTACACCCTGGACAGGTCGCCAGTCCATCGCAGGGCAACACACAAACAACCATGCACACACTCATTCATACACCTAAGGGCAATTAACCAATGACCAATTAACCTAACAGGCATGTCTTTGGACTGTGGGAGGAACCCACACATGCACGGGGCAAACTTCATGCTGAAAGACCCCCGACCAGGAATTGAACCCAGGACCTTCTTGCTGTAAGGCAACAATGCTACCAATTGCCCAGTGCAGCCCTCCTATTAAAATATGTAATGAAACTAAATTTAAATCCTCATGTCTGGATGGTATCAGACAGGATGGTAGTTTTAACCTCAGAAATCACTGTGACGTCTGGTCAACAATGTCTGTCCACCAACCTCTGTACAGTCTCCATGGTAACCCATGGTATTCCCCAGTATTTCTAGAACTGCCTTGGGGTATAAACTCAGAAATTCGCCACAGCATCAGGACATACAGTGGCTCTCAAAGGCCTGCAAACCCTTGTTATAAACCAGGTTTTTGTGATGTAAAAAAATGCCATAATAAATAATTTCAAGAATTTTCCACATATAAAGGGCCCTTTTTTTCTGTACAATCCAACTGAAATTAACAACTCTGTTAGGAAGTTGTAAAAATGTAAAAGGTGCAATAATCTTGTTATAACTGTGCAAAACCTTTAACTAATACTTTTCTGAAGCTCCCTTTGATTAAATTTTAGCATTCTGTCTCCTGGAGTTCATACCTAAAATCAGTTATATCACATCTAATTAAAATAATTTTATGACCTGTCAGAGAATGTGTTTTACTTAAAAAAAAAAAAACTGAAGAAATGTATAGGAGTAACTCTAACATTTAAATTAATGATTTCTTTAAAAAAAATCAGCTAAATTCTTGTAATGTCTCTGTTTGACTCCTTACACTGACATCTGTTTAGTTTTTCTTATTTTCCTGCAGATCCACGAGCGGCTAAAGCAGTATGAGAAGTACAGCCCCACTCCAGTCCTACACAGCGCCACCTGTCTGGCAGAGGATGTAGGTGCAGTGAAATTTCCCTCCAAACACTTTAAATTACAGTGTTCATTTTCTGTGTATGACAGTGATATTTCATGCAGTACAGTGTGAACTATATAAGCAGTAAGTGTGATTTGGCCTTTTAGCTGGCTGAAGAGCTGCAGAGCGGACCGCTCCAGGATGACGAGCGAGAACTTCTCCTTTTGCTCAACACGCCCCACCTGAAGGTAACTGCACAAAAATTTACACATAAGCAAGCTTAAAAAAAGCTGAACATTAACATGTCATTTTTTTATGAAATTTGGACCTCTTGTATGATACAACTTTGCATTTCCTCTCCTCTGAGCTGCTCTAAATTTTCTTAGTTGGTCATAGATTATATAATACCAGAGTCAGAGATGTCCACACTCTTCCCCTAGACACAGACAGGACTGGCACTTTTCCTATAAATAAATAATCATGTTCAGCTTAGTGGTTTTTTTGGGAGCTTCGGGGGAAATAAAAGATGATTTCAAAAGTGAAAATGAGATGGATGGTTATTTCTTGTTGGTTTCCTGTTTTTTATTTTTTCCTCAACTTTTCTTCAACATTCGATTATTTTTTTCTGCACCGTTTTATACTTTAATGCAGTTGTGTTATCTGTTTGGATCATGCAGGCAGTGCTATCAGCTCATGACATTGTTGCCCAGAAGAAATTTGATCCAGTTCTTCCACCATTGCCAGAGGATTTGGACGATGATTTTGAGGAAGAGTCTGTAAAGATCGTCCGTCTGGTTAAGAACAAAGAGCCGCTGGTGAGGGATTTCTTTTTACCTTGATAGAGAAGATTTCAGATTTATTATAGATTTTTTTTTTCTAATCCAGAAAATGTCAAAAGTATACCTACAGGCTTGAGTATACATACCCACACCTACACTGTATTTGGATAAATGACTCTTACTAAGTTGCACAGAAGGCATGTCGTATTTTTTGCAGCTTGAACAAGCATCTGACAGAACTCTGGCAGTATCTTGGACCACTCTTGCTAGTAGTGGAGTTTAAAGTGGTTGGTTTTCAGTAAGGACTTTGCTTTTAAGAATAGTCAATACTTTTTTAATTGTGTTGAGATTGACATCAGAATCTTAATATTAACCTGCGTCATCCTTCCCAAAATCACTTTTGATGTGTTTTGGACCATTGCCTTATTGGAACAGCCATCTGTGTCCACGATTGAACCATCTGACCTAAACGGTCACCTTCAGATGAAGTAAAATTGGTTGGAATGATAATGAACGCTCAAAAACTCATCAGGTTTTAAAAGTATCGGAAAAAAAGTTACTGTCGGAGGGATAAAGATTGAGCTAACTTGTCACAATCAAATAGTGTTTGGAGAAACCTAGGCTAAGAACGCTGTAAGCATGTTGGTGGTAGTATCATAATGAGGTCCTGTTTTGCTCCCAATGGCACTGGCAACAAAAGTAGAGGATTTCCTCGCCTCCAATCACCAGCTACATAGTTGAAACCTGGACACAACTTGGTGTTCCAGTAAGACAGTGATCCCAAACACACATCATAACTGGTTTAAATGGACAAGGTTAACATTAAGCTCCTGGAATGGCCCCAGGCTCAACAATATTGAAAATGTATCCACTATGCTTAAAAGCTGGGTCTGTGTCAGGAAACAAACCAGTTTAAATGAACTGCAGCAATTCTGCCAATAAGACTGGTCAAATATCCAGCCGGATGTACGACCAAAGCTGGTCGATGGCTACTAAAAGCCTGTGGTTAAAGTGCAGCTTGTTAAGGGACTTTTAACCAAGTATTAGTGAGGATGCATGCATATATATATATACAGTACAGACCAAAAGTTTGGACACACCTTTCAAAGAGTTGTCCTTATTTTCATGACTATGAATATTGTAGCTTCACACTGAAGGCATCAAAACTAGGAATTAACACATGTGGAATTATATACTGAACAAAAAAGTGTGAAACAACTGAAAATTTGTCTTATATTCTAGGTTCTTCAAAGTAGCCACCTTTTGCTTTGATTACTGCTCCACACACTCTTGGCATTCTGTTGATGAGCTTCAAGAGGTAGTCACCTGAAATGGTTTTCCAACAGTCTTGAAGGAGTTCCCAGAGATGCTTAGCACTTGTTGGCCCTTTTGCCTTCACTCTGTGGTCCAGCTCACCCCAAACCATCTCGATTGGGTTCAGGTCCGGTGACAGTGGAAGCCAGGTCATCTGGCGCAGCACCCCATCACTCTCCTTCTTGGTCAAATAGCCCTTACACAGCCTGGAGGTGTGTTTGGGTTCATTGTCCTGTTGAAAAATAAATGATGGTTCAACTAAATGCAAACTGGATGGAATAGCATGCTTCTGCAAGATGCTGTGGTAGCCATGCTGGTTCAGTATGCCTTCAATTTTGAATAAATCCCCAACAGTGTCACCAGCAAAGCACCCCCACACCATCACACCTCCTCCTCCATGCTTCACGGTGGGAACCAGGCATGTAGAGTCCATCCGTTCACCTCTTCTGCGCCGCACAAAGACACGGTGGTTGGAACCAAAGATCTCAAACTTGGACTCATCAGACCAAATCACAGATTTCCACTGGTCTAATGTCCATTCCTTGTGTTCTTTAGCCCAAACAAGTCTCTTCTGCTTGTTGCCTGTCCTCAGCAGTGGTTTCCTAGCAGCTATTTTACCATGAAGACCTGATTCACACAGTCTCCTCTTAACAGTTGTGTCTGCTGCTAGAACTCTGTGTGGCATTGACCTGTTCTCTAATCGGAGCTGCTGTTAACCTGCGATTCCTGAGGCTGGTGACTCGGATGAACTTATCGTCCTCAGCAGAGGTGACTCTTGGTCTTCCTTTCCTTGGGCGGTCCTCATGTGAGCCAGTTTCTTTGTAGCGCCTGATGGTTTTTGCGACTGCTCTTGGGGACACTTTCAAAGTTTTCCCAATTGTTCGGACTGACTGACCTTAATTTCTTAAAGTAATGATGACCACTCGTTTTTCTTTACTTAGCTGCTTTTTTCTTGCCATAATACAAATTCTAACAGTCTATTCAGTAGGACTATCAGCTGTGTACTGTATCCACCTCCTGCACAACACAACTGATGGTCCCAACCCCATTTATAAGGCTTGAAATCCCACTTATTAAACCTGACAGGGCACACCTGTGAAGTGAGAACCATTTCAGGTGACTACATCTTGAAGCTCATCAAAAGAATGCCAAGAGTGGTGCGTAGCAGTAATCAAAGCAAAAGGTGGCTACTTTGAAGAACCTAGAATATAAGACATATTTTCAGTTTTTCACACTTTTTTGTTCAGTATATAATTCCACATGTGATAATTAATAGTTTTGATGCCTTCAGTGTGAAGCTACAATATTCATAGTCATGAAAATAAGGACAACTCTTTGAATGAGAAGGTGTGTCCAAACTTTTGGTCTGTACTGTATATATTTAGGTCTGTATGTATAATTTGACGCTGTTTGACGCTGTTAAATAGAGAAAATCCACACTAAATTCAAACTTCCCAGTTCTTACTTTTAAGACAAAAGTTAAGATGTTATTCCACCGTGCAAAAAAACAAAACAAAACTGAAATGCATCAGTAAAAGCTGAAAATGAACATGACATTCATGCAGAGGATGAGTGTATTTAAACACATCAGAACCGGCATTATTGCAAGATTTTAACATTCATTTTTGTTTATTTTTTAGGGTCTGTATTAGCTTGATGAGCTAAAGATTGGAAATATGTTGTAAATGTTTTTTTTTTTTTTGCATCTTTCAATAGGGAGCAACCATTCGGAGAGATGAGGCCACAGGAGCTGTAATCGTGGCCAGAATCATGCGAGGAGGGGCGGCTGACCGCAGCGGTGAGCGCTTTAAATTAGAAAATCTTTCATTTCTTTTAGGAAAAAAAAGAACATTCAAAAGGACAGCAGCAGGAAAGGGGGCATATGTAAATAATCCTAAAGCTACTATAGAGCGAACTACAGAAGTAATCTCTTTCTCTTATATATCAGACGTTGATTTCATCAGAGCTTCTACATGGAGAGAGCAGTGAGGAGATTAAACTGTGACCCATTGAACTGTCAACATGGTTTAAATCCTTGAGATTATGGCCACAAAATTGCATATTTCCAGATTTCAAACGACTCGCTGTCACTATGGAGATGTTATTGACTTGTTGCCAATAGGAAATAACTCCACTCTGTGCTTCTACATATCAGCTGCCTGTGGTTTGAAATGTGTATGTGTTTAGGTCTGGTGCACGTAGGAGATGAGCTCCGAGAGGTGAACGGAAACCTGATAACTCACAAAAGGCCTGATGAAATTAGTCAGATCCTGGTAAAGAAAAACAAACTTTTCCAGAGTTCCAGTTTTACTTGGTGTTGCTGCTGACGTATGATGACCATGTGTCTCTGCTGGTTTCTGATCAGTCCCAGTCCCAAGGCTCCATCACGCTGAAAATCATCCCAGCGGTGGCAGAAGAAGACAGACTGAAGGAGAGCAGAGTAATATTCATGTTTATCCATTTCTAGTTTCATCCATCCATCCATCTGTGTCTGGTCCATTCATCCGGCACACGTAACATGTATTTCCTAAAATATTCAATGATTTGTTCTGTGAAACAATGTAAAATATTTATTTCATCTCAATAAAGGTTTACCTTCGGGCTCTTTTTGACTACACACCTTTTGAAGACAAAGCAACACCGTGTCAAGAGGCTGGACTTCCTTTTAAGAGAGGGGACATTCTTCAGGTCGTTAGCCAGGAGGACGCCACCTGGTGGCAAGCCAAGAAGGTCGGCGACTGCAACCTGCGTGCTGCCCTCATCCCCTCCACACAGTTTCAGGAGAGGTAAGCTTTGTCCTATAATGTGTTTATTACATCATATTTACGGTATTTATGTATAATAAACTCTGCCTTTGTAATTTAAATGTTCTGTTTCTTTGTTTTCACCTAGACGTCTGAGATACAGAATGAAGATGAATTCCCTCCCTGCTCCTCTGTCCCCCAAGGCTCCAACATGTAAGAATTATTTAGCTCAGCAAACTCAGAATAATCATCACATATGACCTAAAACCTCAAATGTACATGAAGCTTACATCAAATGGCAATCCCATGTGTTGTAGATCCAATCCAATCTATGTATGCAGAAAAGACGGGTTTAATCTCTAAAAAAATGAAAGATCTGATTTAAAGAGAAGATGAAACAAAAGCAAATCTATTATTTTCTCTTATTTAAACCAAATTCCCAAACTGTTGTAGTTGATGAGGTTTAGGAGACATTTTTAATTCACGAGTTTATTATGAGTTTCTGGTGAATCAGATAATCTTCTATAGACCTACAGATCCATGTTTCCTACACCACCTGGAAAGTCCTGAAAAAGTATGGAATTTGATTTAGCTATTTTTCAGGTCTGCATATGTATGAAAATTAAAAGAGCATGAAAAAATATTTGTTTTTCAGACTTAATTCTCTTTCCCAATGTTTAAACATTTGGTTCTTCCTGTCTTTTGTCCTCCCTCCTTCCTTTTTTCTTGTGTTCTACTTCCTTCTCTTTGGCTTTCATTTCTTCCTTGTGTCCTACCTCCCATCTTTCCTTGGGTTCTTCCTTCCCTTTTCCCATCCTTGCATCCTTCATTTCTTCTTTCTTCATTTTTTCCTTTCCTTGCTTACTTCCTTGTGTCCTAATTCCATTCTATTTTTCCTTGCTTGTGTTCTTCCTTCCTACTCGTTTTGCCAGGTCCCATTTTAAAACCCTGTCTGCTGTAGACATATCTGGGATAATTTAAGTAAAATGAATGTTAAGGACTGAAAACGATGGAAATTTAAGTCTGGAAAAGTCGGACATTTTACCATCAGACTCGGACATCATTTAAAAAAAAACTGATAACACATTTTTCCAGTGTGGGAACAGACTTCAGTGTATTTTAAAAACATATTAGCATATTTCTCGACTATGTGTAGAAGCCAGTTTTGTCTTATATTTAAATTTGTTCCTGTTGTATTTTGTATAATTATAGGATTCTAGGAAAAACACTAGTTTGAAATAACATATTGCAAGCCCAAAATTAATGGCATTTATGACGATGAGAGTATCTAAACTTCTCACCAGAACTTGGTTGGACAGATCCACACCAGCCTGATATGACTGCCAGATACAGAAAAGCAGAAAAAATGCTTGGAAAACTGGGATTTGACGTTTCTAAGATGGATGTGACATTGAGGAAAAGAATGTATTATGTACAGTAGAAGGCGTTGAACATTGATTATTACAGTTTCCACACTGATTCTTTGTGTTACTCTCACATTGCCAACTTCAGATGATCGGACAGAGAAAGGTACGTACATAAACCCTCATGTTAGAAAACATGCACCATCCTTAGACAGTAACAGCTGCCCTGAGGTGTTAAACACAAATGCATCACCAAAAAACAGCAGAAAATACAACAATGCTATGATTTTTTTAGAAAATACTTTAAAAAATTTGACTTTTTTTATTTTAACTGAATGTTTTTGTTCTTCTTTGTGTGTTTTATAATTTTCATGTTTTGTTGTGTTTGTGTTTGATGCCTCTGGGCCAACATCACCATATTTCCATGCCTTAATATCGTTATGAAATTCTCTCCAGTGACCCGCCTGAAATTCAGAAACGGATCATGATTCAGTTCCTTCCTTCGTACAGGATCATGAATTTGCTTTAAAGCGTTTGTTTTTACTTTATTTACACCTCACCTTTCCTTACTGTAACTGTACTGTGCCTGCTGTTTGCTCTTGTCTCAGAGTCCCCTCTGCAGCATCCCCACCCTCTTCTTACCCTGTTCTCTCTCCCTGCTTGTTGTCCCACAGAAGACTGTGACAGTAAGGGTGCTCTGAATGGAAAGGACGTAGGTGAGGAAGTATGCCATCTGAAACATCACATGTTGGAATAGTCTGTGCGCTAATTCATTCTTTCTTTTAGAGGCTGCAGGCTATTGTTAAGGTGTTAATGTGGGTATTTTGTGTTTTTTTTTTTTCTGTTCCTTATCCATTATAGGAGTTTTTTTTTCTTTAAGCTTCCTTTTATTTAAAAAAAAAAACCTGTGATATTTGTGAGCTCCAGATGAAACCCTCTCCAGGCTGTCGCTCAGTGTCCAAAGCACACAGGTTTTTTGAGAGGACCGTTGTGTGGAACAAACTATCTGCAGAGATAAGCTAAATTCTTATGGTTAAGACAGATAGTATCCTCTTTATCCTCTAAATTCAGTGGATAAAACACCATTACTTCAGCACGCTGCTTCTTTTTAAAACCCTGAACTTTACCTGAACTTTGATTAGAAATGTTAATTATTTGTATGTACTTCACATTTGTACCCTTAGCTCTTCTGCAAAGTATCTTGTGCTTTTGATTGCATAGAAGATTAAAGGATATTATAAGTGTATTAAAATACAAAACAGACTTGACGAAACAAAACAAAGTAATTAATAATGAGTGCTATAATGAAATCTAACATTGGGTGTCAGATTTGTAAATAAGATCCAATATGACACCAAGATACTTTACTTCTTAGACTTGTTTGATAAGCTACACATTGATCTTTAGATTTAAATCATTGTGGTCAATAAAAGAAACATGACTCTTCAAACTATGCTGCAACAGACTCCTAATAAGGAGCCAGTTACGTCCATGAGCTGCATATAAAATTATATAATCAGCTTACATCCAGAAACCTGCACTAGGACACAAAAATGGGCTATGGTTTGTGTCTACTTTTGCCCATAAAGGTGGAATAATTATGCTTTACATCTTGTTCATATTCTTGAAGAAAAGATGCAAGAATGCAAGAATAAATCATATTGTTACAAACCTTTCATTACAATATTTTATAACATTTTTATGGGCAACTGTGTATACATTAAAAGGGAGTGGGCCAAATACTATCGGTTTACAAAATATGATTTAACAGAAAAATGTATGCTTTATAATTTTAGAATAAGTAGATCATTGTTTAATACCTTTTTTAAAATCCAGCAATGCTGCTCCAACTACTATGCCCTGATAAAGAAGTGATCAGCAGTCTCTGTAGAGTAATGAGGACGGAAACTGAATTGTAATGGATACTAGTAGGTTTTCAAATCTTAAGTGCCTCCAGAATTTAACCTTGAAAAATGCAGGTGAAATACATATCAACACTTATTGGGTATAATTATGTGTCAGATCAGCTGTTCCAGATTTTAAAAAAATAGCAAACGGTGGAATTTATTTCCACCTGCTGCAAAAATTCCACTGGTAATGTATAATTTGAGAAAATATTTGTTTTGTAAATATGTCTATATAGAAAAGGGCTTTCAAAGGCCTACTTGCTAAATTGGTAATCATTTACTGAACACATTTCTTAGCAGTTAGTTTGCTTAAACCTGAAGAATGAGGTGTGAGAATCAGACATACACGCTTAGACAATGGGAGCATTAACCTAATTCTTCGGTCCTAATATCTTTATCGGAGTTGATTGAGGTTTGGTACATTTCTGTCAGCAGCAAATTCACCAAGGGCACTTTTTATAGCATATAGTGTAATATAACAGAGTGCTGTGTTCCATTTAAATCTGTCTTTCACATTTTTTACAACTTGATTAATTTAAAGAATGTATTAAACTGAAGCTAATATGTTTTTATTTCTTGAAAATAAATCAGTTTCTCACAATCATCTACCATTCTAACATGAAGAATAAAAACATATGTAAGCTGAATATCTGTTTGCCAATAGAGGGAATTAAGGAGCATCTGAGGAACGTACTTGAATAAATGAGTTGAGTAAATGTTTTTTAATCCAGTTTTATTCTTTTCCGATATAGTTTTGTTTCTTTTGCACTTACTCAAAGAGTATTTTACAGTTTATTCACATACACACATGTTGATTTAGAACACAGTTTTAAAGGGGCTTTAATTATCATTATCAGTAACACATGGCTCACTGAATATTTCTAAGTTGTTATTTTGGTTAATAATAAAAATGCATTATTGCTGCGGGCAGATAACTATTAATGTACACATTTTAGATGGATTTCTGTCCTTTTTCTACTATTTTCTGAAGTCATGGTCTTCATAGGAAGCACCTGTATGGCTTATTGTGCTTTTTTCTTTGAAGCGTCACCTTTTTAAGCTAATTTATTTCTAACAAACAGGATTTTTGTTAGAATATATTAGGGCAACAGGCTTTTTGTGTCATATGCTGCAGCCACCAAGCTTCTCACATTGTCACTGTGGGCCATGATGGCTTCTCATTGGCCGTTTCAAACAGCAGCTCCTTATGCTACCTCCAGCTGAGTTTTCCATGTGTTTGAAAGGTGGACACAGCATGCATGGCTTCATAGCTCCTATTGTGTTAGTGATTGAAACTGGTGAAATAAACGGTCTAATATGAGCTGTAGTTTCTCCCAAGAGTAAGGCAGCACCTGCCTTCTGTGGCCATGCTTTCTCATGGGAATTTTATTCAGGTACTCTTACTGGTTTCCTACGGTGTTTGCTGTGTTTGTCTTGTGATGTATGGGACAGGATATGAGTTATAATGGGGCAGAGTTAGAGGTCTGATTTGATGTGGCTTTTATTTATTGCTAAGGTATGTTGCAATATATATGTAGCCTACAGATAAAATTGTAAAAATCATGTGAGAAAGACCGAATTCCTGAAATGTTACTGTTCACTTTATTCATATAGGACTAATTAATAACAAATATTGTCTCAAGTCACTTTACAAAAAAAGGTCAATTCAATCCCAGCATACAGACAGATTCAAAGCTAATTTGATCCTAGTTATCTAACAATGCATTTCAGTTTATTATTCAAATCTGTCTGTTTGAATCTATAGATTTCTGTTATTAGAGATGCACCGATCAGAATTTTGTCCCCAATTTCCAGTCACCAGGTTTTGTGAAGCGTTGAACTGCCGATATTGAGTCCCACAGAAACACAGACATGTATTTGCATGTTATAGAAATTACTCTTTCCTATTTAAATTAAGGTCTTACATCTCTGCACTTCACTCAGTAGTGGAGGCTGTTATGACCTGGTAGCGCAGTGGTATGGTGCTGATCAGTAAAAAAAACAGAGCCAATTACCAAGTTGGGCCTGATCAAGCTGAAATTTATCACATTCCAGTCACCTGCTGATTTCGTTTCCTGTCGACTTGTATTGCTGAAAGAAATTGGCCTAGTCAACGAGCAACTTTTTTAGTTTTCCAGCTTGTAACAAAAACGCATAAAAATCTGGCTTGACATCATTCCTGGATCAGTTTGGCAGATTGAATGTAGCACTAAACCCATTTGTGGAAAGTTTGAACTTTTAAATATATTATATATTATAAAATGCAACAAACTTAAATATTTTTCAACCCAGTTTTAACCGAGCTTTTCTTTGTTAAACAAGTGTATTGTGTTTACTAGAAATAAAGAAGTTTACAGTTTGATGTTTGGCTGCAAAATATCAGTAAAATTTGTACAATTGTTCATGAATATTGTAATGATATCAATTAAGATTAGCTGACATTTTACCCACTCTTCTCTTTATTTTCCATTATCAAGATTGCCCCATCACCCTCCGGTTAGTTGTTGGTGCCTTAAAAGGCCTTTTACCTGACAGAATGCATATATAAAACATATTGGGAGACAAATATTTCACACTTAAGGCAACAACTTTTCCTAAGTCTGTATTTCAGTAAAATGGTGCCTGATTTCTTACAGCAACAGCATGGTTTATTAGAAGTATTAACTTCATAAGAAATATATGCCATATTTTGCAAGAATCTGCCTTTTAACTGTTTAAAACAAGTTTGTATTTCCCAAATTATCCCCAAATAAATCTAAACTGAAATATGTTTAAATGAAATAAATTATATATTTAAGGATTTGTTGCATTTTACAACACGTTTTTATTTTTTCTGGGATTGAGATAATAAGTAGATAAAAACAAGTTTGCAGCAATTTGTCCAAAGTCAACAATATCTGTCCTCTATCTGACCACAGCCAGTTTACGCAGAAGTTTCCGACTCAAAAAAGAACGGCAGGGTTCACCAACAGAGGCCCAAACTCCGGATGCCCATCAGACAGATTTCCAGATTTATGAGGAAGTTTCGCAATATTTGCCACACCCCGGAGAGAAGCCCCGTCTTATAGTACTGATAGGTAGGTCCGCCGCAGTGCAGCTGGCACTGAATAAAAAAAGAAAGTATTTGGTGCTGCAGCAGACTGGATAAGTGGATGTAAATATTAGGGTTGCATTTTTTTATACGTTTAAACCAATCATTGTATGGACCACAGGTTCGTTAGGAGCTCGGATCACCGAGCTCAAACAGAAGGTGATTGCAGAGAATCCTCGATGGTTTGGTCTGGCTGTGCCACGTAAGTCTTCTTGACTCGATGTCCTTATACCTTATGCTCTTCATTCCAAACGGCATTTTCTGTGCATAAAATAGATCATTTAGTTGATGCATCCAGTATATTCAGAAACATGCATTTATCTCAATCTCGTCTGTCCTGGCTGTTTCAAACTTGCCCTGAAGACACGACCCGAGCCAGAAAGACTCATGAGAGGGAAGGAGTGGAGTACCACTTCATCAGCAGGGGAGCCTTTGAGGCCGACATCCAGGATGGGAAGTGAGTATAAGCAAACAGTATTCTTCTGATCTGGTGCCAGAATAATTTCAATAAATCCTTTTGCTTTTATTGTAAGCAGAAAGTACATTTTTGAAAAAACACTACTTGTGTTTTAACTGGTGCAAACCAATTTCTGCGATATATGTTTTTTCTTCAGGTTTATTGAATATGGAGAGTATAAGGAGAATCTGTATGGCACTAGCTTGGAGTCCATTCATAAAGTTCTGAGTCAGAACAAGGTCTGTTTAGTGGATGTGCAACCAGAGGTTAGTATCGTGATTGTCATCCTCTACAGTCATCCGAAAACACAGTACCTAACAAAAGTGTTCACACCCTTCTGTTTGTCTGTGCATTTTTATTCAGCCGCTCTTAGTCAATACTTTGTAGAGTACTGTGAACAGTTTTCTGTTCGGTTCTCAATTGGATTTAGTTCTGAACAAAGACTGGGCCATTATCAGTACAATTATTCAGTTCTTATAAAATGTATAAACTTTGTCACATGGGTCAAAATCATGAAGTTTAAATGACCTCACGGGCCAAAATAATGTCCCATTTTTTTAAAACTAAAATTACAAAACATGTTTTTTTTTTCTACTCAACAATAAAGTAAGCATGCAATATTTTAAACAAAATAGTCACAATTTAGCAGGGAATGAAAATCATTGTAGATTAAAAAAGAAAAAGGGATTTTGCACACTTATTGAAAGGAAGGCATCTAATGGGCTTGACTGGGGAAAAAAACAATTGTCCATTCTCAGGAGTAACAACAGGATTTGAGTCACTTAAAAAATACTTGCTGTATTTAGCTGAGTTTACTAAATTAAATAAAGGCAGATTTAGCCTTAATTAATAATTAAGTCTCCATCTCTATTAACCACCTGTGATGGGGGGGCCAAATGTTGTATGATTCAGAGGGTGCAAATGGCCCTCGGGCCACACTTTGGACAGAATCCATAAAACCTTAAACTCTGACATCCTCAAATTAGTGGTTGTAATTTTACATCTTAGTTTAAGTTTCTGCTTTGTGACTTTGGGTATTTTTAATTTTTGTCAGTCATGAATTACTTCCTAATCTGTAAATGACTGTAATGTTGCATACTACATGGTTTAACTGCATGCTGTGGCGAATGTTTTCACAACATATAGGCGCTGAAGACTCTGCGAACGGCCGAGTTCAAACCATTTATCATCTTCGTGAAGCCTCGCATTCCTGACTGTCAAAGAAAACAGTTTGGCTCCTCTTCCTCACTCAGTGCAGGGATCACAGTAAGTCACAACAACAAAAAGTATCATAAGGATTTATAGTAGATCAATCTTGGTAAAATGCCATTAATGTAACGAATTACAATACTGAATGATTGGAAGTAATCGGCTTCCCTTCCCGTTTTCCTCAGGAGGAAGATCTTCAGGAATTGAAACAGTCTGCAGAAAAGATGGACAAGTGCTATGGCCACTGGGTGGACTATGTATTGGTGAAGGAGGACCCAGTGAATACCTTAGCAGAGCTCCAGATGGTGCTGGAGAAGGTGCAGATGGAGCCCCAGTGGGTTCCTGTTTGCTGGGTGAGGCGTTAGCCAAATGGACCTTCTGACCAAGCCAAGGGGTAAACCACAACAGAGACCACTGTGCACGGACCCACAGCTGTGGGGTATTTCTGGAGTGATCAGATGTTTACTACCATGTAACCATTCCACACTTATGGGTTAGTGATAACAGAAAAATGTTTCTGTGATGGTCGATACAGTCACACGAAAAAAATAAGTACACCCTCTTCATTTGTGTTTGGGCCCACTCTTTTTCCATCATTACTTTCATTCACTGAGGTTTGCCGACATTAACTCCTGCCATGCTCTATTACGGTCTGACTACAGTGTTTCAATCAGGTTGAGCTCTGTACTTTGACTAGGCCATTGTAACACCTTAATTTTTTTCTTTAGCCAATCTGTTAAACATTTGCTGCTGTGATCTTTGTCCTGTCGATGAGCCAATTTGCTGTCCGATGGCATTACAGTGAACACGGTTGAATACTTTAATATTAAGGATGGTTGACTTGATGACTGCAAGGTGTTCATGTCCTGTGGCTCCACATCATCTTGGCTCTACCACCATGCTTGGCATTAGATGTTTGAGTCTTGCCAGAAATCCTCACTTTTGTCTAGAGACAAAAGTGAGGTCTTTTCATATTGAAGATGCTTTTTCCAAACAAACCCCTCAAACCTGTTAAGTATTTCTCTAATAGTCCTATCATGCACCTCAACATGCTAAGATATGTAGGGTAGATATGTAAGATTTAGCTTTTTTTCCTGACCTAAGAACATTAGGATCAAAACATCTTGAATGTTTTCCACATGGATATTTTTCACAGTGCAGAATAAGACCTCAGATTGTTTGGAAATTGCCTTATAACCCTTCATAGGCAGCAAAAGTTGCTCCTCCAAGTTCATTGCGGAGGTATTTTCTGCTTGGCATTGTGTTTACGCGCACCTGTATGCTCCAGGCCTGAAGACTAGGAAAACTACTCTCATAGCAGGGGTCACACATACAGATGACCAAGTTATGTGTGTATGATTAGAATTTGAGAAGTCCTCTGGAAGCAGCAAGGGTGTACTTACATTTTTCATCTATGATCATCACTACACTTAAGGAAACATTTTTCATGCGGCTGTACTTTGTCATTATTGCAAATAAAGTCTGCAGTGACTTATGAAGGCCACAGGTGAGACTGTTGTAGTGAAGCACTGTGTGTATTAGTCACACACATGCAATGCTGATGTACATACTGTATATCTTTGTAGTACAGTGGTAGTATAACAGCTATCTCAGGCATGCAGGACCAAGTTAAAGTCAATGTCAAAGATCTGTTGTGATCAGTTAAAATAAGACCTGTTTCTATAGCAGCTATACTGTGAAGTGCCATAATGAATGTGTTGAATTTATGCAGGAAATTGTTGTAAATTGAGACAGAATAAATCTGCCCTCCTGGATAACTATTACTTCATGTGGTTTGTAAGATATTTGAAAGAAAACTGTAGTTTAGAAAGAAGGAACAAGAAGTTACCAGGGAAACCATTTAATTATGGACTCGTACAAACAAAGAAAGGAAAATATACATATGTATTTGCAATGTGTGCAGGAACCCCACACTTTTTTTTTTTTTTTTTACTTCCAGAGCTTCTTGATAGACATGTTCTTCTCGCTGTCTTTCTGCATCACCTGGTTAACAGAAAGAGGTTTAAGAAGACTGACAAAAACATGTGATCTATTGTTTAGCGTCAGTATTTTAAGGTAAGTTGTTGTACGGACCTTTGCCACAGCCATTTCAAAGTCCTCTTGGTTGACGTGGACTCTCCGCTCCCTCAGAGCATACATCCCTGCCTCTGTGCAGACTCCCTAAAATGAACCCAAGCAGTTTTAGTTGATCACCCTGATCTGGCTGCTAAATGCTTAAAATAACATGAATAATTCCCACCTTAACCTCTGCACCAGAGGCTCCCGGCATAAGCTCTGCGATCTTCCTGAGGTTAATGCCACGAGTGAGGTTCATCTTCCTGGAGTGGATCTTCAGGATGTCCAGACGGGCCTGTTACAAGCAGAAGTGTGCATATTATTAAACAGATGACGAAAATATTAACCTTTAAGGGAACAGACAAGATGTCATATAACCAACCTCTTCGTTAGGAGGGGGGAACTCAATCTTTCTGTCGATCCTTCCTGGCCTGAGCAGAGCTGAGTCCAAGATGTCAATACGATTGGTGGCCATGATGACCTGCAGAGACAGAGTCATGCTCGGATAATTGAAAAGTTTAAAAGCACGTCAGTTATTCTGCTATGGACGATTGTATACGATTTCTAAACAACACATGTTTTTTAAATGTCTGACGTTAATTTATGCATCATGGCTTTCATCTCAAACTGTTGGGACCATATTTATACCAGAACCACATTAGGTAGGGAAGAAGAAAACAGGGGAGGGCTTTTTATTAGAGGTGGACAGAAAAATTCGCTGCTGATCAACAGAATCTGATTTTCAAGTTTGACCTGAGATCAGTGAGTTCATCAGTTCTAACTGGTTAAGCTAAAACCACTCTTTGGTGTGAAAGTTCTTAATGAGGGAAGAAGACTCCTTTCATTTTGTGCTCTACGAGTTTCTGTTGGACAGGGTTTTAAAGGTAGTCATAAAACCACATTATGAACTCAGGCTTCCCAAAAATCAGGAAAATATGCCGTTGTGATATTATTTCTGAATTTTGCAATATATAAACTATATCAATTACAACTTTCTATGAAGGTCAGCTAGCTGTTCAGTTGAACACTAGTTTTAAATGGGGAATGAGGCTTCAGCAGATATCAAGAAGAATAAACGGAGAAAAGCAGAGTTGCCGTCTGTCATGGAGCATGCCGGATTTGGAATCTCAGAGTAAAGTTAAGGATCTGTATTCTTTATGGAGTAGACCGCAGAGGCTACATTTAGTCAAGCTAACCGCACTAATCGCCAATATGGCATTACCATAACATTACCATAACAGTTTAAAATGTCAACTTTGTAATTTTATCTTGACTTATAGTAGTAAAACTATCAATGTGTGATGTAGCCTCTGCTCCTAATAAATAAAGTTAATAACATATCAGGCATAAAGAATAGAAAACATACTTGCTATGCTATAACTCTTCAAGAGAAGCTGGAATCAGCTAAGATTCGTATCGGCAAATCAAATCTTTAAAAAAAAAAGAAAATGGAGATTTGAAATTGGCAACAAAATTCTGACCAGTGCATTTTTAATTTTAAATAATTAAACAAAAAAAATGTGCACAAAATACATACATTTTGCATTTAAGATGAAAAACCTTCTTTGTCTGTAAATATGCTCTATCCAGAACTCTAAGTGGCATAACTTTAGCTTCACCTAGTTCAAATTCTGTAAAAATAATAATCTCATATTAAGCACCTTTTGCTATACGATTAATCAACAGAAGTAGTCGCAGATTTATCAATTGGCAAAATAAGTTGGATGCAGCCTTAATAAGAATTAGTAGCTAAACTTTGAATTGTGTTTAAGTTTTTAATTTTCAAAAACTTCATTGTGTTTCCCAGTTTCCTATTTTAAAGTAATTACGATACTATGCTACTTGAATTAACTAAAGAAGGATGAAGTGGCTGTCTTATTTATGGTACAGCTCGCCTCATTGTACATTCATGAAAGAAAAGTGTCCCACAACCGAAGACCATCTGTGTTACCTTGATGTTTTTAGTGGCCTCAAAGCCATCCAGCTGATTGAGCAGCTCCAACATCGTCCTCTGCACCTCACTGTCTCCACCCGAGCCGCCCTCCAGGCGAGAAGAGCCGATGGAGTCGATCTCATCCATGAAAATTATGGAGGGAGCATGCTCTCTCGCCATGACGAACAACTCGCGCACCATACGAGCGCCTGGGACGAAGCAGGGAGATATTATGAATCTAAAAGAGAATTTTTATGAATTTGGTGGCAGAATTGACAATAGATGGGAACTCACCCTCTCCAATGAATTTCTGGACCAGTTCAGAGCCAGAGACCCTGATGAAGGTGCAGTCAGTGTGGTGGGCTACAGCTCTGGCTAGCAGGGTCTTTCCTGTACCTGGTGGTCCATACAGCAGCACACCCTGCAAGCAAGAAGCAAAACAAATACATAAGTCAGTCTGGAGCTGATCAGTCAATAAACGTGATCATTTGGGACTTGAAACTTTATTAAAGATTGATTTTTGTTTGCTTGAGAAAACTGCAAGCTGCATATCTTCATAGTTTGAGCTGCCAGGGAGTCGTTTAATCAACCATCACTGGGTTTACCATCACATACAACTCATCTCTAAAGCTACTTGTGTCTCCAAGACAATAAAACTTCTACATTTACCTGGAGAATTTACTGTTACTGTTAGAGACGATTTACAAACAACTCTTTCCAAACGGACTCAAATATTAGAGAAACAAACTTCCCTTGACTTTCACCCACCTTTGGCTGTGCAATTCCCAAAGCCTCAAACAGTTCTGGATGCTTGACAGGCAGCTCAATGACCTCTTTAATCTCCTTGATCTGCTTATCCAGGCCACCAATCATTTCATAGGTGGAGTCCGGCACCTTCTCCACCATCATCAGGGAAACCAGAGGGTCCACTTTGTTGGGCAGGATCTTGTGCAGGGTATAGCTGTCGTTACGCAAAGCCACGCGGCAATTTGGAGTCACCTGGTGACAAAGTGACAGCAGTATAAAAACTGAAAATATTTTCTGTTTTCTCCTGAAACTTAACAGCTGCAGTACTTACATCATTGATGTCAATGTTCTTGTCCACATCCACAACAAATTTCCCTTCTGGATGTACCTATGTTGACAAAGGATAAAGTTCAATCAAACCGCCAATCAGTCAAGCAACAACATGCAGCTCAGTCCACGAACACAGCACACCTTGACCAGGACTTTCTTTTTATCCATAACCCGGACCACTTCTCCCACATAGGACCCCTGCTCCTGCAGCAGCTGCAGCTCTTCACGCAGCAGACGCACTTAAAGACAAAAAAAAAAAAAAATGTTTTTAACTAAGCCCCGTGAGACTTTTAAACTAAACGAAATATGACAGCAGAAATTATGTCTTTTTTAAATCTACCTTTAGCATTGAGCTCATTCCTTTGTGCCTGTAGACGTCTCAGATTCTGGCTCTTATCGTTCACAGTCAGCTGTCGGGTTAAGGGGTGGGGGGTTTAGGAAAGCAGAAATAAGAACGGGCACTAACACAGGAGGAGTTTAACTTCATCCCATTAACATTAGAATCTTTCTCACCTGCAGCTCTTCTATCTTCGACAGGTAATACTGTCTGAGACCGGATCCACCTTTACTCTCCCCCGTCTCCATCTGTCAAAGGAAACCTGACCTTAAGAACATATTTCACAGCAGGATTTCCTTTTATACAACAGAATTAAAGAAGCAACATATGATGGTGTTTGTTCAACATTATTACTAATTTTTTGGTTTTATAATACAACTGTTAATTGTTGCTGTCAACAGGATTCTTGCATTGTTTCTATTTTAAATCTTTAAAGAGTTTTTCCAGAATGTTCATGTTTTTTGATCTGTTGTTGAGTTTTTCTTTCACGTCTCCAAACACTGATGAAAATTTACAGTGGACGGTGGTCAGGCTTATATTATCTGTATCTCCCCAAAAATAAGGAGAGGAGGCTTTTCAAGGACAAACGGGATGATTACAAAAACTAAATATTTTCTGAACATTTATCAGGCAAGTTGATGGTCTTAATCAAAGGGTCCAAATCATCTCAAACGAACATAATGGTTTATAAAATTATTTTAATTTTTTTTCTAAATATGCGGAAGTCAGACTAGATCGGGACACAGATCTGTAGTAAAATTCCAGGACACTCATCTTATGACAGGCTGCAGCGTCAAAACATTAAAATGAAGTGAATACAATTTTTGTGTGCTTTTTTCTCATACTTTTGTTTTGCACATTTTAGAATTTACAAACTTCATTAAAAACATGAAAATCAAATATAACAAAATACTCTTTACCTATGGTATCATGGTAGTAACAACATGGATGATATAACATTTTGGATGATATTGGGACTGTACTGTAAAAATACTTTATTTTAAAAGACGAAATTAACAACTTTTGAAGGTTTGGACTAAACAACCCCAAACAAATTGCCCATTTCAGCTAAAATGGAGTTTTGCAGTAAACGGGAGCATCCAAAATGTGACGCTTTTTAGCCATTCATATATGTAGCGGTTAATTTATCTCGCCAGTTGAATATTTTGCTGAATTGTGTATGTAAATGAATATAAAAATGGTAAAGTCTCACGTAAAATGTAATTGTAGATTATTTTCTAACATTTTATTTAATAGCCTATTCAGATTAGTTGTGGTTCAGATTCCCATTAGGGCCAATCGACGAGATTATTTATCTGAGGCACAGAAGCACATTTCTTCACAGTAGATTAAACGTAGATATAGAAAATTTGTTACATAAAAATTAGGAAGGAAAAAAATAACCTTCAGAAAACGAAATTACTTGCACCCAAAAAGTTACAACGGACTTTAATGGCTTTATTTTTTAAGGCTTTGAGTACGAAACTTTTTTTTTTTGCACTGATTAACATTGTTAGCATTAGCTAGAAACTGAGTAAACGTTCGGTTGATAAATAATGAACCAAAATCTTGGTAGGTTATAAATATACAATGTATCTTAAAGGTCTAAACAGAAGTTATCATACAGAAGCTTTTCATTTGGAAGAGTTATTAAAGTGAATGTCAGCCGAGCGTGTAGTTGACAGCGAGCTTCTGGCTCTTTAGCAGCTTCAGCTACAATGAGACAGCAAAGCTACAGAACACATTCATTGTTTTCAATAAAAAATATTCCTTAATCTTTTAACGTAACGCCCCATAGAACTCCCACGACACATCTGATTCAATTTAATTATTCACCGAAATGCGCTACAATGTAAGACTTCTGTTAATAGTGTTATTAAAAATCAGCCAAACGGCAAAAAAATACACCTACTTGGTCGACTCCGTCTACCTCCATCTTGAAATTTCTGCGTCCGCTTCAGAGCAGTCGTATTTCCGGTGTTCTGCTTTGATGTGCATTTGTAGTTAACAACCTATATCGCCCCCTGCAGTTCAATTTATAAAACTACACTACTGTTTCTTAGTTTATTCCCAGTGGTTGACAAACTTTTTACACCAAATACCACTGCAGTTCTTTATAAAAAAAAAAAAAAAAAAACATACTTCTAAAACATGTCAGTTTGTAGTCTTATTTTCATGAAAACGATTAAAAACAAAGTTCTTATTCATTGGCACTGCATCATTGATGCTGTTAAATTCTGAGTACAGTTTTTGCTAAGAAGTTAAAATCTACATAAACATGGAATTTCAAATTGCAATGTCAGTGTGTCTTACCAAACCCACAACAAAATCAAATATGGCTGCTTTCTATTTAATTAATTGATCAGTTTTCATTTGTTTTATTATCAAACTAAATATGGTGAAGTTGGGTTTTATGCCATTCCCAAATCCAAGTTTTGATTCTAGAGGTAAATGAAATAGGCTGCAGCACAATAGCCACTGGCACTTCTTGATTCACATTGCTTGCTTCAGTTTCCATTGAAAGTCATAATTTTCTACACTACACCTCTCATGAGAACTTTTGGTTAACTGAAAATGTACACTGTGTGCTTCAACAAATTATTTTAGTAACACTAAAGGTAACTAAAGTAGCACTAGTGGTACTTGTACCGCAGTTTGAGATGGTTGGGTTTAACGCATACTTATAGAACAACCATCTCTGGTGCGGCGATTCCCCACATCATATTAAAAAACAGATAACAGAAAAATAACAGAATTTTAAAGGTTATTTAAATGGATAACAAGAACAAAAACAAAAAGACATTGCAAAAGGTTTGAACCTTTTTCCATTTAAACCATATAACCGAATAAAATGGCGGTTTTTGATAGGGAGGATCCCCACAAATAGGTCAGCTGCGCAGCAAAGTAATATTCTATTGCATATCAAGTCAATGGTAATGGGCAACTCTTGTGCCCTGAACAATGTAAAAACTAAGAATTTATGGTTGTGCACATCAGGTAGCTAAACGCTGAAGTTGGTATGTGATTCGTAGTTTATGATTAAGGATCATTTACAAGTCGTTTTACGAGCCCAGAGTTTAAAGTCTAAAATACTTTGACTGGTCAGAGCTGAATTTAGAATAATGCAGTCAGAGATTCTTTAAAAGAATGTTTGGGTTCATAAACTATTTTTTCCATTTGTAAAAACCTACTTTAATTTAATGCTTTCTTGGTATTCAAATCACTTTAGATCCATTATCAATCTATCTAGATCAATTTTAACAGATCAGTGTTTTTAGTTTTAAATGATTCTGATTAGATTTTTTTTTGGTCAAATCGGCGTCTTTGGGGATTGGGTTGGCATAACGAAGGGCATGCCGTTAATGTGAGAACTACCACTATAAACCGGTGTCAGTTTACAAGCCGAGACTCAGCAAGGAAGGCTGTATTTATCTTGGCTTTTAGTTGAGGAGCCGTAATGTTTGAGTAAAACCAGATATACCTGTTGAAATGGCAGCCTTGCAGAACCCGAGCCCTAGGACCAGCCCAAACACGCAACAGCACGACTACAGCAAAAACGGAGGCTGTTCTGCTATCATCTGCCATAACCATGCAATGGAAAGCATTTTACAAATATGCTGTACTCTGTTGGAACAGCCTAAAAATAAAGCTTTTGAAAACATTTGCAAGTACTTTTATTGAAAGATACCTCAAATATATAAAAGATAAAGACTTTTGAAACAAACAATAAGCAAGACTTTTACAAAGAAGCTGTACAAAAATACTTGTACACATTTCTCATTCACAAAACCCATTTTGGCACAATAAGGTGGAATGATTCAAAACTTTGACACAAACATTAACCGAGCATTTCAGTTAAACTCTTCACAAGTTCTTTTTGTTGATCTGAAACATTTAACTTTGCAATATTAATTGTTAATAAACATCAACAAAGAATGCCACGGTTCGTCTTTTTGGTCTTAAAACAATGATAAACACAAACAATGAAAAATAGAATGTAAAACTTCAAAAGGTAATAGAGAAAGCCAATGAAGTCGAATGCTTTCTCATGTGGACAATCCTGCCCTCTCACATATCAAATGTTAAAAGAATATCAAAAACATAAACAGCCCATACTACTCAAATATACTTTTGCATAAAAAAGGTTTCCTGTTCTGGTGTTTTCTTTTTTTAAATGGATAAAAGCCAAACAATTTCGTAAAAAGTGAATGCTTTTAGGTATAACATATACATCAAAATAGAATGGCAATTTTTGCAATGCTTCAAAGCATTTATCAGACGTGGGCACTTTCGATATCTAAAGGTCACTGCTTTTTATAATATGACAAAAGACCCCTTTAAAAAAGCACACAGTCGAATAGTAAAAAAAAAAAAAAACAAAACAGCACCAGCACTTATCGGTTTTCAGGATTTTGTACCATATAATAAAACATGTAAAACAAGGCACATTTGTTTAAAAAAAGGCTCACAATGACAGACAATGCAAGCAAATGCATTACTAAATAGCACATAAATCATTTTTGTTCCACATTCTTGGTAAGAGAAGGCCTTGTTGAACATTTAACCTGCAACAATGGCTGAACAATTTCCAGTTTCAAATAAGCAGATATTAACATCGGATGAGCTGACTTAAGCAGACCTTTGGCTGTGATGACACTAGAATGTGTTTTTAGGTGAGTCGGATGCCCAACACTTGCTCCAACTCTTGCCTCCTCAGCTGCACCTGAAACAAAGTAGGATTAGTGGCTGCAGACAGTAACAGAAATAACCTGTCATTTAATCTGTCACTTAGTTCAGTGCCGTTGCATTTGTTTCAGTTCAATTCAACCCTTTTATACAGCAGCAATTCACAGCAAACGATTAAAAAAGACAGGGTTTAGACTTAAGCCATTAGTCAGCACAAGATTAAGAATAAGATGACAAGAGTGGGTAGGTCCGTGGGTATTTTTTTATAAAGGAAATTGAGTCTAAATAGCATTCAAAACTACATTTAAGCCATAACCTTTTACAAACGTTAAAGCCACCAACTATAAAACTTTGTCAGTTTGTACTTACTTTGGAATAAACATATCTGCCCACTGCTTCTGGAACCCAGGGTTCCTGGTAAAACTCAGTCCTCCTCTCTTCCTCTGGGTTTCCTGTTACATCTGTCATCAGCTGGTGAAACAGAAACACTTCATAAACACAGTGAACCTTTTTCCAAACCCTTGAAAACCATTTTTTTTTAAATCAGAAAATTTAGTGGATGCATCAAAACAACAGAAAATGACTAAGCCTTTATGGTATAAAATTCATAGTTCATGGGTGAAAGAATTTACCTTTAAACATGTTTCGTTTTAAGTCTAACACTGTTTCAGCTAGAGTATAATTATTTTCTAAACTAGGATAAATGTCAGCTGTCTAAGCATAGCTTCATTATGGGGTTGGTTTAATCTTTGTATATATTGGATTAAGTGTTTTGCTGACATCACAGTTTGTGTTTCATGAATACAGGTTGCATTTCTGTGTGTACATCTTTGCTGTAGTCCTACTTAAATATTCTGAGCATCTGATAAGTTTTCTAGTTCAATTTATTCAAAGCACATTTTAAAGCACATTTAAACCATACTTTCAGCTTTGAAATGCAATGGATATTAGTAATTTCTGAATAATTGTTAGTTAAATGATTGATTCAGGAGGAACAATTTACAAACTGGAGAACTCTCTTTAAGCAGTTTGTTTTAATCTACTCCCTAGTCAAGTTTAAATTGACTTGCCAGCGCAGGAGATGGTTTTATATATGTCTAATGTGGGGTAAAAGGGCATGTGAATGATTTCATTTTTCATATTATTTCTTCAATAAATGACACTTCGCTTTTAAATGTTTATCCAGATCATGCCTTAACAATGTTAAATACCGACCTTTTTAAAAAAGCCCCCTATAAAGAACAATTACAAAAATATTTCATCCAACAAGACCCCGGTGGTTTGAAGGTAGAAGGAAAGTGCATCAGAAATGTATTTACCTTCAGATCTCTGCACTGAGACTTCAACCAGTCCTTGATGAATTCTTGTGGATTATTGCTAAAGCTCAGCATGAAGTCTCTCTCAGTTTTAAGCTGGTTGATGTACTCAATTGTTTCATGAATCTGTAACACACAGCAAAATTTTGATAAATCTTTTATTTAAAAGAACAGTTTATGGTATAAGCGTAAAATTGGCTGGGATTCACTGTTAAGGTTCAACCTTCATTTCAAGAGCTGCAATTTCCTGTTGGTTGGTGGTGGAGGACAGGAAGCTGTTCATCTGGCCTTTCAGAGGGTCGTCCACCTCCACGTCAATGTCGTAACAGGCTGTCTTCTTCTGATCTGTGGGGTCCACACTACACAGAGAAGACACAAAGGTGGAGAGTTGCTGACTGCTGCTAATCAGGGTTAGTTTTCAAAGATTTCAGAAAGGAAATTCAATTTCAAATTTTACTTCCTTTTAGACAACAGGACAGTTTTCAACTCTGCCTCATTTCAGAAGAAACTAAAAGAGCAAAACAGACCCAAACAGAGACTGGAAAATAAATATTCCTTTACCTGATGATGTGATTGATGATGATGGGGTCAGGGTGGTGCAGCAGGCCCGCCAGTTTCATGGGAATCTCAGAGAACCTCATGCGTGGACAGCCAAAGATCTGAAGGGTGGTTTGTTAAAATGCTGAATGAGTTATACACCTTAACAAAAGGTAAATATAAATATATTTGTACAATACATGTCAAAACAGGCTACACAACTAAGAATCTGTTAAATCAGTATAGTTTTGTATTAGTATTTTGTCTGACCAGCCATAATGTAATGATTACTTTTTTACAACGGCATTTATCTTTGTGATATCACGCAGGGAGTGAAGAATCTGTCACTTAAGGAGACGTGTTGGAAGGAGAATAGACGACATGCAAGGATAAGACTGAGTTTCATAAGGACTCAGAAATGAATGGTAGACAGCTTAGCATCCGGCGGATGTGCAGGACAATTAAAACCAATCCATGAAGGCCCAACTTCACAGCCTCCAGGACTTCAAGGATTTGCTTCTGATGTTTAAGACCCAGACGTCACAGCAGACCTTTGAGTTAATAATAAGTCAGAGCTGTCTTGTTTTGGCAGACTGGTATATGTATGTTTATTAATTTATCAGTAATTTATGCAGAAATTGGTGAGTTTAATTACGGTTTCAGTCAGGAGAGGGATAGCAAAGAATCTTTGACAACATATCTGGAAGTTTTTCACAATTGATAATGCATAAGATGGAAACTGGTCAGAAGAGCCTGCTGACAGGAACCTCCAACCTGGCAACAACCTGCTGTATTTTACATTACTCTGTAATAAGAAGCGCTGAAATGCATAAAAACATCCAGGCCTGACTGAAACCTCCTATTTTTTTGAGTTAGAATGTGGTATGGTCCGATGAAACCAAGCTAAACCTTTTTGGCCAAAAAGGAACACTATGCCCAGAGTAAAACATGCGGGTGACAGCTCCATATATTTGCCAGAAAGGTTAAGTTGAGAAGGGATTTTATTTGTCAGCATCACAAGGAGTCCAAACCAGCAAATTATAAGCTTCACCAGAAGATAATGGGAGTTTTAAAATGCCCTAACCTAAAGTCAACAGAAAATCTGCGGTCCCACCTGTCTGAAATAGCGGTTGCAGTTGATGTACTCCTTTTCGTGACTGTCCTGCAGCTTGTTGTTCTTGATGTAGAGCCAGAGAGCTTGCATGATGTTGGCCCGGGTCTGCGTGTGCACACCCAGAAGACGGGCCAAACGAGGGTCTAGTTTGTACTGTGGGGGCTGAACGGAGGTAAAAGGGAAAGAATGTTGACCAAAAGTGAGTGCTGGTTGACAAATTTAAACAAGTCAAATTATGCAAAAAAATGTACTAAAGTGGTGTTGCTACCTGGTGGTCAAGCATGAGCAGAAGAGTGCATTTCACATTCACTTCGCCTGGCCTTTTGACCTGGAAACCATCAGTCTCCTGAGTGGTGGGCATTCTGTGCCACTGGAAAAGATATATGCAAAAAACGATAAGATTTAAAGAAGGTTCACTTTCCAGGAGGACAATGACCGTGAATGTACAGCCACAGATACAATGGAAGGATTAAAGCCTATTCTTGGTTAGAATGGCCCAGTCAAAGTCCAGATCTAAATCCAATTGAAATGCTGTGGTGAGACAAAAAAATGCTGTTTTCAGATGCTCTTCCTCCAGTCTGGCAGAGAATGGGCACACATTTCAGACTACATGTATGCAAAGCTAACAGAGGCATGCCTGAAAAGACTTGGAGTTGTTATTATACTAGGGATTGTTCTACCAAAAACAACAACAATGTATCCTTTTCCTCTAAATTCAAACCATGTCCTACTTTGTGTTGGTCTATCACAAAAATGCCAATAATATCCATGGAAATATGAGAAATGTGAATAATTATATAAAATGGTTGTATGAATACGAATACAGTGAAAGGACTGCATTTGTAATTTTTTGAAAAAACTCCGGATTGTATAAGCTGGTGTGAATATTGGATATCTATTGCTGTAGATGCTTAAACACAATTTATATGAAGAAAAATAAAAGGACAGACTGGCCACAACTTTTCACTTAATGTACTGATTAAGAATCTGAAATAATAGTTAAACCAATTAGGAGCTTATAGGATTCTGTTGTCTGTGTTCTAACAATGTTCTAATCTTGTGTAACTGAATCATCGTTGCCTACCTCTACCAAGTGATTGTCGGGTCCATAAAGCTCCTTATCGAGCTCAATCACAAGACTTTTGAAGAAAGAGGAGAACTTCTTCTTCTGCTTACCAGGCTGAAACCAGAGAGAGAGAGAGAGAGAGAGAGAGCACAAAGACCGTGAACACACAGCAAAACACATTTGGCCTGAGTGCTTCCTTACTCTGGGTTGTCAGTCCACAGCTGCATTGTTTAGCTCTGACCACATTGGGAGTGAGGAACCAAACTGTTGAGTAGAAAAAGCTGTTGCAGCCCCACCGCACCCAACCCCAGCCCCCTGACTGCCCTGTCAAGGGCTGCTTGCTCAACATGACCCCTCTCTTTCCTTCCCTGACATCCTCTTTTTTTTTTTTTTTTTTCAGTTGCTCCAAGTGGAGCTCCTACGCATGCCTGAACCAATGAGCAAGAGGGAAAAAATTAACAGGAAAAAAAAAGATCCATCTTCTGTGGCCCCAGATGACACAATGAGCTGGGCTAGAATTGATGGAGGGAGGGGAGGCTTGTCAGCTCGTGGTATGCAACGGCCAGTGGTTTCAATTCCGTGTTTCAACAGAGAGCATGAGCTTGTGTGTGTGTGTGTGTGTGGGTGTTAGCTGTTGTGGGGTGGGAAAACAGAAAACTGCACATCTGGCTACGCGGTCTGAGCCAAGGGCCGACTGAAACTTACAGAAACACAACAACAGGGATCAAAATACTTGGAGTCAGGACACGAAAACGTCTAAACAGAGCAAAAGCATTCTAATTTCCCAGCTGCGTTGTTCACTTACTTCCTCCAGCAGTTTGCCTTCCACTCTCAGCTCCCAGGAGGACACTTTCTCAGATTCCTCACCCTCGGGCTTGCTGGGAGTGTAAGTGTTGGAAATGTAGATGCGAAGCTTTCGCTTTTGCTGTGTCGAGGAGAGAGACAAAAAGCTACAAATTTAACGGCTCTGACACAACAGCTGTTTAATAAAATACGTTACTAGATTTACAGCACCCTCTAGACATGCTGGCATCACTAGTAAAAGATGTCTAAGAAACCTTAAAATAAGTGTTTTCTTGCATTAGCATAATCCTACATTAAATACATCTAGAAAGCTCTGACATTTGATTTGAGAAAACGTTTCAGTGCAGAAAACGTTCCCTGAGCCTTTGGAAGAAAACCGACCCACAGCATCACAGATTGTTCTCCATACTTAACAACTGGCTTCAATGTATTCATCCTTTGTATCATATAATGCTCGTCATGAGAAGCCAAAATTCCTCTCTTGGTTTCAGTCTGATAATCTTGAGCTTTATAGATGTTTTATAACCTACCTCATCATTGTGCTCAATGCGTGTGGTTGCAAGATGAACTGGTTAACCAATAAACCAGTAATCCAGTTGGAAACCATTCATGACCATGTTATCACACCGCCTCCAGGTTTTCAAGACGTTTTATGCTTTGGATTATGAAACGTTCCATGCCTCCTATGTGCTTCTATGCAGGCTCTCTACTACATGTTAGTCTTGGTGTAATTTGACTCAAGATTATTGTTTGGCAAAGTCTAGGCTGGTCTTTTAATTCTAAATGCAAATGAATGGTTTGCAACTTGAGATAAACTCTATAGACTCTTTTCTTAATGGCAGACTTCGATAATAATATCTCTGCTTCCTGGAGAGTTTTCATCTCATTGCTGAATAATGAACAGAGAAAAAGATCTCACTGATCAGCACAGTTGTTGCTGGTGGACAACCAGGGGTTTTCGTGCAGCAGTTTATTTTGGTACTTTGGTACTTTCCCTCTCCGTCTTGCAACCTAACACGGATGTCTTTTACTTTTATTCAAAGCCTTTCTGACCACATGTTGGTTTACAGCAACTGTCTTCAAACACAAATTTGACTCAAACGAAGACCTGTTATGCAAATAATAAACAAAGCGTCTATATGTGTCCATGAAGTTTAAATATATTTTGATAATATAAAAAAAAAAAAGAAAGGCTCATCTGTATCAATATTTCTAATAGTAATTGATTCTTACACAAAAAAGCTTTGCAGCTCTTCTAATTCCTAAATTTGTGTTTTTTCTGTTTTTTAAACCCTGAAAACCTGAAAAAACGACAACAGCACATGATGAAAAGGAGATACCATGATCGGCTTCTTGATGGCCTCCTGAATCTCCATGCGTTTTCGAGCGATGGTCTGATCCAGCTTCCTCTCGAAGGCCAGAAGATCCATGTAGGCCTGAGACTCTGGGACCAGGTCTCGGATCTAAACATGAAGAGAAGGTGAGGTTTTTATGAAATCTACTCATCTCTAATGGATTGTTATTTTTTTATGACTCAAATGTTTACCTACCCTTTGGGGAAGAACCTTGTCGGCCATTTTACGCTTTTTTGGTCTAAACCAACAGGAGAAGAACGCATGAGTTCATATAAGTTTAGATAAAAACATTACCTGACAACAAAACGATCGTATCTAACTTCCAACAAGCCTTTCCATGTTGCGTCTCATCAATCTTTGGTTAACCAATTTCTCAGGAACTCAGTAAATTAACTAAAGGAGCATATTTGATTATCAAATACTGGTGGACAAATTCACAGTGTGATCACACGATCATAGCCAATGTTAGTTCTTTATTAAATCTCCCTTAGGTTTCTACTGATTATCTGCTACTAAACGCACAAGAGCTGATCTGTTCTTTTTATCTAATTATACGGTCGGCCCTCATTCAGGATGGTGCTTTAGGCAACGTGGCTTCCTAGTTCTGCATTACTGTTACTAAATAAACCTCAAAACATTGCAGATTCATTAAGGCTGATGGCATTTTTTCACGTCATGGTGCAAGCAGTCTTAAGCCAAAAAAAGCCTCTTGTGTTTGTTATTTTGAAAGCCAAAGGGGAGTCATGAGATACCGGTCTCTTCGCGTCGCCAACAGCTTTAACAGTACTTACTTGTAACAGCCACTTTCAAAGATCTTCTGTAGGCTTCAGGGAAGGACAAACAAAAATAGTACAACCAGGCCCTGGTATCAGGCAGCTGTTTTATTAAAAGTTTCAAATAGCCAGAAAATTAGCTCTTTGGTTTTCTTCTCATTTTGGCTTTATGTGTCAAATAAGTAATCAGGACCACAAAATACTGGAATCGGCCAATTTCACGCTTGACTGGCCCTGACATGAGAATGGCTGGTCTAAGAATTCGAACTTTTGCTGATCAGTGAATGCATCATAACTAATCCAGGCCACTGACCGCAGCATCTTTCAGTGTGGAAGTTATTACTAAGGAAAGAACACTTAAAACTAGCAATTTTTCAGTGTTAGTGTTTTAAAATTAAGTCAGAGGAAGGTTCTACAGGGGAAACGGTTATCTGGAGGCATATCGGCTGTTCATTCAGCCAAAACATACAGTTAGACGTCAGCAGAAAACAGGAAGCTGAATATTCTCTCATAGGACATGCTGGATTTACCCTCTTCTCAGGCCTCCCAGCGCATCATGCTGCTGTTGATGCTGCTGGTGAAGGAAACGCTTCCTTGACACGTCCAAGCCATGATGGCCCATGCCTGGCCGCATAGGAATGCTGCCACCAACATAGGAAGGACCGGGCATCTGACCCCCCATCGACCCCATGAGGCCCCCCACTCTGCCAGGTGGCATCCCGGATCTCTGGAGGAAAAAGAGGGAGACTGACTTTATTAATTTATTGCCGTTTTTTTGTAAGCTGATAGTATGATAGAAACTGTTTCTGAGCGATCATTCTACAGATTGGTACAAAGAAAATCATAAATGAGATAAAACATAACAGCAATAATATGAAGTGCATAATCTTAACAGCAGCACAGAAAACTGCAGTCTGGTGCTCCTGCATTTGCAACGACCTTTTCAGCTCCCCTCACTATCCTCTGTAGGACCCTCTACTCTGCCATGTTGCAGCCGGAGTCGCAGTATGTCAATCCAAACATGACATAATTTCAAACTGATAGTAAACAAGACTAAATCCTTCTCTTCTGATTGGCAAATTTTGTTTTCTTTTATGTATTTTACTTGATTCCCATCAAAATAAAAGAAATCTGACATTTTTGAGCAGCTCCCAACATTTTGAAGATAATCTTGGTGGTTTTTATTAGGGCTGCACGGCGGCGCAGTTGGTAGCACTGTTGCCTTGCAGCAAGAAGGTCCTGGGTTCGATTCCCGGCCAGGGGTCTTTCTGCATGGAGTTTGCATGTTCTCCCCCGTGCATGCGTGGGTTCTCACCGGGTACTCCGGCTTCCTCCCACAGTCCATGCCTGTTAGGTTAATTGGTCACTCAAATTGCCCTTAGGTGTATGAATGACTGTGCATGGCTGTTTGTGTGTTGCCCTGCGATGGACTGGCGACCTGTCCAGGGTGGACCCCGCCTCTCGCCCATACACTGCTGGAGATAGGCACCAGCTCCCCCGCGACCCACTATGGAATAAACGTTAGAAAATGACTGACTGGTTTTTAGCACAGTCACACCCACCACATAGCAGCAGTTCACCCTCAGCAGGACTGCAGTGGGCCCCAACAGAAGAGCTTAGGAATGATGGCCCAACTGATACCTTTAGTTGCTCTGCTGTTCTTTAAACGTCTCAGAACCCACTGTAACTTGTCTGTAATTCAAAGCCCAATCTGTTTTGGACTCTTTTTTCCTCAAGTTTTACCATAGGTTGTATGAAAGTATGATTTCCTCTAACTTGTGATACAAAAACATTTCTAAAAAAAGATGTGTGGAAAACCATGTCTTGGTCAGTGCTATAATCAACAAATTATCTTCTCTGAAGATTTAACGGTTGACTGTTTTAATCCAAACTAGGCATAGGTGGATTACAGGCATCTACTGAGGTTTTAAAAAAGGTCTGAACCACTCAAATGTGCATTAAATGACATGCAGTAGAAAGTGCTGGAGTGGCAGCGGTTTTCTAAGGGGTTGGAAATATTTGCAGTCCGTCACAAATGGACAGTCGTGGCATGGAAACTGAAGGAGTTACAGCCATTAAAACCAAAGTTGGCAAGCGATTAGCAATGTGACTGTTAAGCAGCTGAATGCAGGCTGGCTACATTACCAGATGTGCAACTGATCAACCAGCTAATAAAACTTGTTACTGTATAAAGAGCAGAATGGCCAAAAAGGTATAATATTCTGAGTGGTTCATTGAAAACTACTATATTTAGTAGGCGTTTATTCTCTATTTTTATTAAATCAATGTTTTATAATAAAAATAATTAAAAATAGAATTAAACATAAAACCTTAAGATTCAATAGGTTGGATTATTTTAACTTGAGTTGCTATATTTGTTGCTTTTCTGTTTCAAACAACATCAATTAACTCATGTTACACATTCTTTGTTTTAAATGTTTCACAAACTGTCGCATTGTGAAACTGTGGTATTTTTTTTGTTGTGAGTGTTGCAGCAAAAATATGCATCCTGGGTATTTTTTTTTTAGTGCTCATCCTGATCATGTATTTTTAGCTATGAAGCTGCATTATTATGAGAAAATTGCACTTTTCTTAAGGCTTCAACGTAGAATGTGCTGTATTTTACTTTCTTTAACCGAAGCCCTGCATGTTTTAACTGGCAAAAGGAAGAGTTCTGGGTTTGTGCATGGCAGTTTCAACAACATGAAACTGCAGATGGTAGCAGAACTGGGATCATTTATGCAGGTTTGCCCTGAGGGCAGATGGTGGTGATGATAAACCTTTGTTTTCACTAACTGACAGGAGGCTAAGGCCAACCACGTGACTTTCTCCTTCATACTTGAACAGAAAACATTTATTTTGCTACATTTCTATTTTTTTATTAAATAAAAAGCATCTTAAATCTATATAATAAAGAGTTATAATAAAGAGTTATGGCAATTTAGCAGAGGGAAGGAAGTTACTATAGAGCCCTTTCAAAGGCGGAAGTCCCATCAACAATATGGCAATTTAATACACTTAAAGATTAATTTTACTTATGGATACTTTGCAATAAATTAATGATTGTTGTACAAGCAGAACAGATATAAAAAATTAAGAAAAATGTGACTTCTCAAATAAATAAAGCGAGGTCAAGCATTAAAAAGGGAAACTCAAACCTGGTGGTACTGAGGAGCGCTGCTCATGCTCCGGGGGTAACCCGCGGGAGACTGCGGCATCCCAGACATCCTCATGCCCGCGACATGGCCAACATTCATGGGGCTCAGAGTCGGATTCATCTGAGGAGCCGGGAAGCCCCCTCTTGATGCCATCGTTTAGATCCACAAGTGGTTAAAAAGTGACGGAAACTCCAGAGGTTTTGCTGTGTGAATAAAAGCCCGGAAGGCTGGAAAATGAGCGCACAAAGTGAGAAGAAGCCTCCGCCTTCCGTCCTCCGAGTCTGAGTGAGCTCCGGCCGCTTTGACAGCAAATACAGTCTGTCAACGAAAAGCTAGCCGACGTTAGCTCGTTTCCGACCGTTTCAAGTTCCGGGGTTTTGCGTCTCTAAACCTCGTCTCCGCTGGTTTCCCCCTCACACACACACACACACACACACCCACCCACACACTCACACTGAGTGGTGCCTGTTTTGCGTCACCTCCCGCCGGTGTTCACCCTCATGAACATGACCAACTTAAACCCGCTTGACTGGCTCACCGGAGGCTTTTCTCTGAAGACATGACAGCGCCTGACTTCACACAGAAATCAACTGCTCTGTCTGAGCGCTGCCCACACACGAGACACCAGCGGTGCCTTCAAATACCGTCGGAAATATCGAATGTTCTCAGGCTTTCCGCACAGCTCTGATCTTTCCTAGAAAACACAATAAGAAATAATGCTTTAACTTAATATTATTGTGTGTGTCATGGTAAACAATAATAAAAAAAGGAAAGTTGGCTTTTGCATTTTGTAGATAAAGAGAAAGTAATGCATAATTGTAAAGTGGAAGGAAAATGACATAGTTTTCAATATTTTGTACAAAAATAATTTGGAAGGTGTGGCGTGGATATTCATCATCTTGAATCAATATTTTATGGAATCGCTTTTTGCCTCAGTTACAACTTTTAGGGTATCTCCACCAGTTTTGTAACGGTCAGACTGGATGGAAAGAATCAATGAAAAGCAATCTAACAAGTCCGAAGACAAAATTTTAGGTAGATTTAAATCTGAAAAATGACTAGATCTGTCTAAAACCTGTAAATGCTTTGCCTGGACCCATTCCATTGTAGCGCTGACTATGTTTGGGATTGTTGTCCTTCTGAAAGTTAAACCTTCCCAGTCTCAGGTCTTTGCAGCCCCCAACAGGTTTTCTTCTAAGATTGCCCTGTACTTAGCTCTATCCATCTCCCCATCAACTATGAACAGCTACCCTTCAGAGAAGGCAGGAAAGCATCCCCAGAGTATGATACCACCACCACCATGTTTCACAGTAGGGAACGTTGATGTTCAGTGTCAGTGACCCCCAGGGATGTCAACCCCTGTCTTTTTAGGTTGATAGCCATATCTTGGTAGATTTGCAGTTTTACCATGCTATTTCCATTTTTAAATGATGGAATACACAGTACATCTCAGAAAAGTGAGTACACCCTCAGATTTTTAAAGATATTTTTTAGGTGATAACATGCAACAGCACTGAAGATATTACACTTTGATACAATGTAAAGTAGTCAGTGTAGAGCTTGTATATTGGTGTAAATAACTGAACACACAACCATTAATGTCTAAACTGCTGGCAACAAAACTGAATTCCCCCCTTTAGTGAAAACGTCCAAATTGTGGGGGGTCATCCTGTCAGTACCCAGACCATATGCCGCACAATCCATCAGATTGGCTGCATGGCTGTCGTCCTAGAAGGAAGATGTACATGTACATGATGTACATGATGTACATCATGTACATGAAAGCTCTGTAAACAGGACATGGTTTACTAGAACCATGTCCTGTGGTCTGATGAGACCGAGGTAAACCTATTTGGTTCAGATGGTGTCAAGCGTGTGTGGTGGCAACCAGGTAAGGAGTACAAAGACAAGTGTGTCAAGCATGGTGGTGGGAATTTCTTGGTTTTGGGCTGAATGAGTGCTGCTGGCTGTGGGGAGCTACAATTCATTGAGGGAACCATGAATGCCAACATTTACTGTGACATACTGAAGCAGAGCACGATCCCCTCCCTTCAGAACCAGGGCTGCAGGGCAGTATTCCAATATGATAACAACCCCAAACACACCTCCAAAAGCACCACTGCCTTAATTAAGAAACCGAGGGTAAAGGTGCTGGAATGGCCAAGCATGTCTCCAGACCTAAACCCTGTTGAGCATCTGTGGGGTTTCCTCAAACAGAAGGTGAAGGAACGCTCTAACCTCCACCATCTCCATGTTGTCATCATGGAGGATTGGAAGATGATTCCAGTGGCAACTTGTCCAGCTGTAGTGAACTCCTTGCTACTCCAATCTGTTTGTTCACTAATGTCTCCAACACACCTCTGAGCCTTTCACAGAACAGCTGGATTTTTACTAAAATAAAATTACCCACAGGTGGACTCCATTTACTAATTTTCTGATGTCTGAAAGTAGTTGGTTGAATTTTATTATGAGTAAAGGAGCAAAAGGGGCTGTATACATATGCCTGCCAGATTTTTGGAGTCAAATTGAGCCAAGTGGGACTGGGTGAACTGGAAAAGATTATTCTTTTGGAAAAACACAAAAAATAAACTCAAATCCAAAGATTTTTTTAGAAAGACATTAAGCCACGTGGTCTTAATCAGAGAAAATACCCAGTACGCGTTTAATTTTGAAACCTGTTCAGAACATAAACCTTTAACTGGAACATAAAAATGTAAAAAAGATGAAGATGTTAAGGTTTTGAGACAGAAACTCAAGCAGAATCATTTCTCTATGTGGGGAAATCTTGTTGCATTTATTAAGCCTCTGCCATAGAGTTAGACATTTTAAAATAAGACCAGGTTTTATTGGTGATTGGTGTAGCCCTTTTGAACAAGATTGCCCCCTGTTGGTCAAGACGTTTTAGTCAAAGAAGCACAAGCCTTCCGACAGGTAACAAATCATTTATTATGCTAGACAGATGAGAACAAACCGAGCCATGACAGCAGCAATTCGGCTATTAGAATATTTACACTATCACATCACACCAAGGACATATGTGACCCTTTACAATGTAAACATGATACAAAGACATATTTGAATGCTAGAAGACAAGCTGAGTCTATCCACCAAAAGAGAACCCAAAAGAAACTAGTTTCTGCAGGCAACCTGCCTGTTTGACAAAGTAGAGGTTCATTTAGTGAACATTTCAAACCCAGTTTCCTCAGGAGAGCAACAAACAGAGCTGCTCACATTGTGAACTGGAAAACTACAACCCTGACAGACAATGTGAAAAACAAAAGACAAACCATTTTCAATGATTGTCTATGACAATAGTTCTCAAATAATTAGATTTGCTTTTTTTTTTAAAGAGGAGATGTCAGGCCACTTACTGCTTAGTCTTTCGGTCTTAAGAACTAAAATACAGTGAGTGCAGACTGTTGAACCAAGCATGAGGGCCGTTGCTCAGCCACTGAATCATTTCCAGATTCTTATTCTGTGCAGAGGGATTATAAATGATGATATTCACTATTTAGGACAAAAAATATTTAAACAAAATACAATTAAAAAACTGAGAAAACATTGTTTGGTTCAATGAATCTGGGATTAAAATGAAAAGACATTAATCAAGAACAAAGTGGGAGTTCAGGATTGCTTCTACAGAGCAGTAAACACCACAAATGTCACCGATAACGTCAACGTCCGCTGGTTCGACAACATAAAGAAGCTGAAGTGCTCCTGCATTTCTGTCTCTTCTCTGGCTGCGTGTGTGTTCGTCTACACAGTTCACGAAGGTGTGTTTGGAGCCAAGTGCGTCACTGAGAGAAAGCCTCTTCTTTCATCAGCATGCGGGGACTCTCCTGGTTTTCCACACGACGTCTAGGACCCATCATGCCTGTGCAGAAACAAAAAGCAGGGAGTCATTAATCCATCCACCCTAGCACATCACAAACACTGCAAACACTTAAGATATGATTAAAAATGCACAATCTCATTCCTCTTAAATGTAAGTGTGGCGAAATTTGGAGAGGAAACAAATATCTGCATGCAATACTAAAAATGTGCAGATAAATGCAGCTGTTAGTAGTTAAAACCCAAAACAGGATGAAATGACTTCAAAACAATCTATATGTAAAAGGAAAACCCCATCAAATGTTCCACTTTAGTAAAATTTGCTTTGTTACCGCCATATAAAAATATGTTTAATGACATTACATTTAACACTGTTTTTGGAGGGGTTACTTTTGTTTAGAAGTCATTTAAAAGGTAAGTTTACTTATATAGCGCTTTTCAGTAACAAGACATTCAAAGCGCTGTACATGAGGAAGAACAATTACAATACAATCACAAAGAAAATAAACACAGATACAGACACAGAAAAACAAATCAAATGACACTTATAATCATTGGGAGTAATAATAATTAATAATCCTTCCGGGTTTACTGGTAGAAATTGGTTCAAAGCCACTCTTAACAATAAAGCATCTTATGCTAAGAGAAGATGATAATATTGATAGTCTCATCATTCCACTGAATTCTAACTAGGGAAGCTGAGCCACTGGTACAAAACAGCTTGAATCCACATTTTCAGGTGCTAATAATATATTGCTTTTACTAGTACTGAAGTTGAACTAAGTAATAACAGTCCATTGTAGTCTAACTAAGAAAGCTGGGTCATTGGTGTAAGAGCAGCTAAAGTCCAAATTACTAAAAATATTTGGTTTTCGCTGGTAATCCTTCTGATAAAACTAAAAATCAATGAAAAAGTAATGAAATAGTAAATCTATGAAAAGTAATGAAATCACACATTTAGGTAAAGTAAGATAGGAGGAAAAAAAAATCATATTTCAGACTCTTTTCTTAGCAGAATAGAGTCTGAAATAGTACAAAAAACCTCAGCAGGGGTAAGCAACACACACATAAGTAAAGATTTAGTAAGGGTACGGTGGAATCTTGAGGGTGCGAATATATATAAGTCTGAGTGTGTTTGCAAGAATTAGACTGTCAACACTGAGAGAAGCGCCATTGTCCTTGAGGAGAGAGGTGGAAGTTTTATCAATCAGCCGCATAGTCCTATCAGCACACAGCTGGAAGGGGAGTGCTGCGGAAGGAGTCACTAACGCTTATAATATTAATTTTCAGTGATTAGAATATGTTCACATACAACACCCTCCACATTTATTGGCACAACCGGTAAATAAGTGTTAAAATAATAAAAGTTAGAAACAGCCAACTTTTAATTTGAGTAGATTTATTCATTTGGAAAAGAGTAACTCTTGTTAAGAAACATACTTTTTAATTTCCACACCTATGACATGTTTATTGTCACTTTCCCTGCCTTCAACACCCCCTTGATCCAATAGGACAGAGCTTACTCTTATTTTCTTACATTTTCAAGCAGTTTATGTTCATGCTGGATCAATATCTTGCAGAAAGACCCAATGGCCACCATTTTAGTTTATTAGCAGAGGTCACCAGATTTATATTTGAATTCCCCGGGTATTTTAAAGAGGTTCTGATGCTAAACAATGTAAGAGAAAAGGACACACAGCATCACCGATCCTCCACCGTGCTTAACAGTAAGCATGAGGTCTTCTGCCACATATTCATCCTTTGATTCACACCAAACCCACTGTGACACCTGAGTTCTATTTGTCACCGTTTCAAACAGTTTTAAACTTTTCCGTCATTGCTCTGACTATAGGTATGAGCAAGTAGCCATTATCTTGTAGACATTTCCTGATTCATGAAGATCAACACACGTGCTTAAATTGATAGGTGCGTTCTATGGTCTTTCCCATTTTAAAGAGTGACTGAGATTGATATTTATACCCCACTAAAACAGATATTGATGGATTACAAATTAAAAGTTCTCTAATACCGGGATTAACTTTCTTTATACCATTATGCTTATGGCTTCTTGCCAATAAGAGTGGAGGGTGCTGTGTGTATAAAGACAGAAAATAATGGGTTTAAATAAACCAAAATGCAGACATTCTTGTGTACACTAAACCTTTTAACACTTTTTTTTCAGTAAATACAGATATAGTTAACAGTAGGAATAAACTAACAAACAGAAGCAGGTCCTACACTATAAATCACCTACAATCCATAATAAAGGTTACCCCCAGTCCCTACCCACAGGCCTTGAAGAGGCAATGTACGAGTCTTTGGGTGGTGCGTGAGCTTCATTGTCTTGATTCGTCTTGCTGGCTGTACCTGAGAAAGGCAGGATAAAAGCCAGGCCTGGTGAAGCCAGAAAGCTAAAGTGTTCAGGTGTTAAAATGGGGCATAAATGTGATTTAGTTTCATTTTCTAAAGTTACATTCCTGAAAAATAGACACAAGAGTTTATAGATGTCTACTTACTGCTTTTATGCTTGAATGATTTGGATCTTCTTGGTGAATTTGGATTCTGAGGAGCAAAAAAAAAAAGATTATATCTAGTTTAGGTTAAGAAGTCAGCACTAAAATTCTTCATACTTTTATAAATAAAACAGATGATGAAAACATGTTTGCAGGGGTAAAATTAAAGCACCTTATCTGACTTTCTTTTCTTTGCTGTAAAAGAAAAAAATAGATGAGGAAAAAAGAAAATTTGCAACGAGTCAATTTCTGAGGAACATCAAGACGCTCCAGGGCATCACCTTTCTTTTCGGCCCCGTAGGACC
The DNA here is from genome assembly GCA_036173005.1 of Crenichthys baileyi. Taxonomy (NCBI): domain Eukaryota; kingdom Metazoa; phylum Chordata; class Actinopteri; order Cyprinodontiformes; family Goodeidae; genus Crenichthys; species Crenichthys baileyi. The sequence goes on along the minus strand of JAHHUM010000678.1, from coordinate 10,441 downwards.
AGTCGTTATCGTTGACATCGTCATTATCTTCTTGGTCACTCTCTGACTTGTTGTTGGTGTTGTTACCAGTGACTATTCTGTAAAAGAGCCAGGCATGACACAAGCAATGACTCAGCATTACTGATTGTAAATAGCAGTTTGACCAAGGAACAGATTCCAGTATCAAAACCTTGTCCTAATTCTGATGTGGCATGATGCGGTCAGTGAATGCATAGCTTAAATCACACATTTTCTTTTCAGATGCAGTTGGGAAACTGAGCACAGATGCAGTTAGAGATAAATGTAATGTCAACATCTGAGATGATGCTAGTCTGCACTTCCTGTTTTCTCATCAAACCTGCGATTTGCTATGCGGCTGCTGTTGCGTCCCATCCCGAGGCATTTCTCCAGGTGTGGGGCGAAGCGAGAGGCCGCGATGCTGCGGCTGCAGTTGGGACACACACACTCCTTGTTTTTCCACTGGTTGTACACCTGGCCGAACACATCCAGTCCAGGCTGGTCCACAATTTCTGAAAGAGATTCAAACCGAACACTTTGAATAAACTTCAGTAAAATTCTGCAATTAATAAAAATGTTTTTTACGGCACTAGTGGCCTTTATTTTTGTTATTGTTTCAAAGTAGGCAGACAGGAAGTGGGGTGGAGAGAGGGGGAAGACATGCAGTATAGGTCTCCGGGGTTGGTACTCGAACCTGGGACAGCTGCATCATGGACTGAGGGTTTGTGCACGCTACCGCTACACCACTCTGTCTTTAATCGGAGTACGTTTATTTAGTGAAGAAAAGAAAAATCCCATATTGTTTTTAAAAACAATCACAGCTGCCACAATTTCTGGTACCAGGACCGATAAATATAACAGTCTTAGTCTTTTTGTTATAGAAGACCATAAAATCTTATCCTGTTGGCAAAACAGAGTTGTATACAATTATTTTTTAACTTCGTTCCTCGTTCAGCCATGATTGCAATTGTCCCAGTTGTTTTAAACTGTTAAATTAATGCTCTGTCTTTAGAAAAGGGGGAATTTAAGAAAAGCAACTATTTTCATTTTGCCATTTTCTGACTTACAAAGATCAACACACGCCTGCTTACTTGAATGGTTCTCTCATCTTTCCCATTTTGAAGAACAGCTAAGAGATATTGGCCTGTCGCATTATATTTATACCTCAGGTAAGCAGAAAGTCACGGATGACTAGAAACACTGATCAACTTCAGATAGTAGAGTTAAAATGTTTTAGATGTCAAAATGTGTGGCACCGGTGAACCGGTTCATTAATGTGGCATTTCCTCCCCACTGAATAAATGTGCTGAGATTAAAGGTTGGATTTTAAGATAATATTGCTGCAGTAAAAATAGGCAGTTATTTTAAAATTTTTAGACCTCTTTAAAAGGAGCAAAACTAATTTGTGTGCATCTGTGTACGGGTTATTACTGTCTGAATGTAATTCGATTCCACAAACTCATTTTCTCTGCTTTTCTTTTTCCAAGGAGAAACAAACCATGCTAACCAAAGTCCCTCATGCTTTCTTGGTCCGTGTCATCCAGGAAGAAGTAGCCCTGCTTCACAGCCCGGTGGACCTCAAAGCAAAGACCCAGGCATGCATCCTCCACCAGGTCAGACAGGATGTCCTGAGCTAGGGCCTGCCAGGGAGGACATACGTTTATATTCATGAACAGATCTGTGGCTTCTCTGAGGGTTTCTACAGGGCTGTGATAGTGTTCACCCCCTTTCAATTTTCTTCTGTTTTTGCTTTCTTTGTCACGCTTACATGATTAAATCTAACCAGTTTTAATATCAGACAAAAATAACCTGAACAACAGCTAAAAACCGTTTTTGATTTCATAAAGGGAAAAAATAAACTATTCAAACCAACCCTATGTGGAAAAAGTAATTGCTCCTTAAACCTAATAACTGGTTACGCTGCCCTTGGCAGCAATAATAGCAATTAAGTGTCTGGGATTGCCGGCAATGAGTCTTCTACATCACTGTGTAATAGTTTTGTCCCAATCTTCTTTGCAGCATTGTTTTAATTAGGACTTACTGGAGGATTTGACTAGGCCACTCCAAAACCTTAATTTTGGTTTCTTTTTAGCCATTTATTGGTGGACTACAGACCAATGTCTTGCTGCATAACCCAAATACACATGTGCTCAAGTTTATAAAGTAATGCCTGGACATTCTCCTTCAGGTGTTCTGCTTGACAGCAGAACTTATGGTTCCACCAATTACGGCAAGTTGTCCAGGTCTCCAAAAAGCAAAGAAGCCCCAGACCATCACACGACCACCACTGGAGGGTCAAAGCCTTAGAAATGGCTTTGCCGCCCTTTCCAGACTGATCGATGTTAATGGCTTTGTGCTTCCTCTGGTATTTAATTTCTTTAGATTGGGGCATGATGTGTGGGCTTTTGACATTATTCTGTTTTAAAGATTTCTTGATTATACATGTCTGTCGGTAAGTAGGCCTGGCCTTAGTAAGTGATACTTAACCAATAATGTGTTGTTTTACTGTTAATTCATGATTTAAAAGATATGTAATTGTTACCATAGGTTGGTTGGATGTCTTTTTAGCTAAATGATTGAAAGCAGTTTTTATGATCTGATACATTTAAGAGCAACAAAACAATCAAAAACAGAAGGAATCTGTAAGGAGGCAAACATTTCTTTGCAGGACCGCATGTCTGCTTGCTGCAGCTTTCTTCCAAAGTACCTCCAGCTTGCTGTTGTCCAGGCTGGACACCGAAAGCTCCTCCATTTTCATTTGCCAGATCCACCAGATGAGCAGACGTTGCTGTGGTCATGCTGTAGGGCAGCAAGCATTGGCCAGAACTGGGCTGCAGCAGGTAGGAAGCACAGTTTAGCAGCACAGATGCCAGTCAGTCACTGTAAATGTGATGCAGGTACTCACCACTGAGCAGCGAGTTACTCCCCACACTCACAACCTGAGAACAAGCACACAAACACAACCCAGAAAGTCAGCAGCAAACACTGTGCGAGGCTCGACACTTCCCAGCTGCCCCGGGCATTACCATTCAATGAAAGGAGCTTAGCTTGAAGATGGAAGAAAACAAAGAGCGCGGCTATGAATAGGCTGGAGGCACTTAAAATACCAGAGGGTAACAGGAGAGGTGGTGTCCTGCGTCAGCAGCTAATTTGGCTACAAGATAGACGAGCGAAGATGCACAAGAGTGTTCTTAACAATAGCGTCGATGGTGGGATTTTTTTAATTGTTTCGCAGTTGAAGGAACGTCCAACAGTAGCTAGGCTGCTCGTCCCTGAAGCCAACACTGCTGCTGCACTGCGGCTGTGCGCCTCTCCACTCCCCGTAAGAACTCCCGGGAGCTAAAAAGACTCTTTCTGTATCCCCGAATAAACCCTCCCCAGCAGGGGATATCGCAACCACGTTCCCAGGAACACCTTAATTGAGTTTATTTACCTATTTCGACAGGCATCCATCTTTACTAAGCGACCAGTCAAAAGCAATCGATCTCTGCACGAGTTACCCCGATGGCCTGTGCCGCACTGATTACTTGTCTGCATTCACTCTGTTCTGCTCAGTAGAAATTCAATAATATAACTTAATATATATATATATATATATAAAATATATATATATATATATATATATATATTAATAAATTTAGAAATTCATAGTTTCTTTTTCTTGCAAGATAAACTATCACTTAGTTTAATGAAAAACCTAATCAAAGTTAGATATTTCAACATGTACCTACATTTTGGGAGGTCTGGCAGAAGCAATCGATCTCCCACATGAGTCTCACTAATGCGGCTCTTGTGTTAACATGACTATCCCAGCACCTTAACTGTTTGTTGCTAGTTAGTTGAAATCAACCAAGCTATTAACAAATCTTTTAACAATTTACAAAGTCAATACATTTTCAAACGGTGTTATTATATTTAACCTATAACAAATATATATAAAATATATATCATCCATGGCCTGAAGAAGACTTGGTTTGAAAGACATACAGAGACATCAGACAGAAACAATACATCCCTGATCCCTGGGATCTACTCGAGCTGCACTGACCACCATGCTGGCTTAACTACCCATATGCTCAACTGTTTAAACTTAGAATCATCATCAACTGAAGAAAAAAGACTGATAAAATAAACTGACTGGCTAGCATAACTCCACTAGTCATAAAATTGGAATGTTGGAACAAAAATCTGAGCAGATATAATTTGACATCCTTTAGTGGGAGACATCTAATCAGAGCAAAACAATTAGGTTAGTTTTTACATTTTTCGATACTTTTCTAACATGAGCTTAAAAGCCTGTTTGACAGTGGTCATTTACTTTTACTTTCCTCAATTACATATATTTGTATTATATTATTTTAAAAAACAAATCTACGCAACCCAAATATCTTTTATGGTATTTTTTATTGAATCATGCATCACGTTTTAGTATAAAAACATTAAGTACAAACACAAAGTGAAGAAACAATAAGTGAATTTCTAATCTGTCATCTCAATTAAATTCCTGATTCTATATGAATATTTTCAGTACACAATTAAGTTATTTTGTATTACACATTCGTTTTTGAACCATTTTTGTTCCAATCACTTTAAACAAAAGGATAAGCACCTAAATAATTTAAATTATGCCACTGAAACGTAGTTAGACCCAGGAACTCAAAATAGTCAAGATAATTATGCTTGTACAAGGGTAGACAGTCCAGACCTGAACACAACACAAGTGAACATGACAACTTTACTGAAGCCAAGAAATTGATGTGACTTTACAGTCAACCTCTAGTTGCATTTCTTCATCCTATCACATTCAGTTGATGATGTGTCTGTCAATCCACGTTTGCCTTTTAACAGTGTATGCAACTATTTGTTGCTGATTCTGTCCGTCAGGAATACATCTCAAACATGTTGCCGCCCTCTTCAACTTCTTCATTCTCATCCTGTGGAACGAAAGTTAATAGTTAGCATACTGATGCTATCATTACTCATCATAAACAGCCCTCCTCCACATTTACTGGCATCACAGGTAATGATGTGTAAAACAGCTCTGGATAAATACATATTTTATTGAAGCAGGATGATTTCAAAGTGACCCATTCAAAAAAAAAAAAAAAAACATCCAGATTTTTTGGCACCAATTCCTAGAAAATAGATGCATGTTTGTAATTTATACTTCAGATGTACAGCAAAGAGTGTCATCTTGTGGTCACCAAGTTCATATCACAACCATTCAATAACATTTACATGCCAACTGGATGCTTGGTTGTGATCGGAGTAATGCCAGCAACGAGCATTTTCTCCCTCATCATCACAAAACTGCTACTGGGACTTCAAAATAATCAAGGTGGGTCTAACCTAAAACAAAAGACAGATTTGGAAAAGCAACTTTGTCTACTGTTAGGCATAGTGGAGGCTCTGTCATGCTTCTGGGCCTGTTTATATTCCAAAGGCCCTGGACATGTTCTTCCATGGCCAACTCAGGCAGTGTGAATCCAGTGCTTCATAAACTGTGCAACCATCAGTTCACAATTATATTAACATTGAACACCAGCAACATTGAACAGACCCCATTAATTGCAACAGCAGCCCCCGTTGCCAAATAGTCGGCCAGTGTGTATAAGTGCTGCCTCTCCAGCCACACATACTGACCAATCAGGCACAAAGAGCAGCAGTGATTTCTCACTGTGTCTGCCCCAACTTCTAAATTGATGGAGAAGACACAATGCTCACATAAAAAGCTTGGATTTTACTACAACCTTCTTTGTGAAATTATGCAGCTGCAATAAGATGAATTCATTTTGAAAAATAATCAAAACCAGCAGGTGCCAGACAGTGTTAAGTTCTGTGTAAAGGCTTCATCTAAATGTATTTTACATTAAAGGAACCATCAACATCACCTCATAACTGCTCCAAACGTGTCCTCCTTCGTCATTGTTGATGACCATGACTTCGTCCTCGGAGTCCTGAGTACCAAAACAACCAGGAAGCAACATTATAGCTCACCGTTAGAAACATATTCTTCTTATTCTTCTCTACTTATCTCATAACATCTCTAAAAACTGTTGGCATCATGAAAAAAGACCATTGGAGAGTGATATACATCAAGATTGGGCATCAACATTCTTTTCACATCCCAACTTACTGAAGGCTGACACAAAAGTCGCTCTTCTACTCCCACCATTCTTTCTTTGGCATCAAGAAACTGCAATTTCTGCAACGCAAGATGTAACATGACTTCCAGTAAACTACCTTCAGAAATATTAGGAGCAAAAGGGGAATTTTGAAGTCCTTACCCTGGGGTTGAGTTTTAAATATTCTGTTTGCTCTTCTGAGGTCAGCGTCTGCAAAGAGAATGGAAAATGTTAAATCTACCTCCCATTTTAAACATTTTAAAAACTCAAGGTGAAGATGGACATTTTTAAATACCTTGAACCACTTTTGCAGGTTTTCTGAGTATTGTTTCATGTTTGCATGGATCTGTTCTTTGTAACGTTCCTTCTCCTTTGTAGGGAGCCTGTACCAAAGTTCCTTAACTTTGGCTAGACGTTCTTTGTGGCTGGAAATGTTCTCCTTCAAAATCTTCATCTGATCTTTGGCAAAATATACATATCCAGTTCTGAAAAACATGAAATGCTAAATTAGTTAAGCTGAATCTTCAAAGGAATATTCAGGATGTTTTAGTTCTATACTCACTGGCTCGGCATCTTAGGCTCACCGGGGAATGTCCTCCTCTACACAGAAGAGAAAAACGAGTCATGAGGACTGAGTAATTGGCGATGAGAAGATCCAAAATGCTATGCCTCACACAACAGCAGCAAGCAGAGTCACTTGCAATAGTATTCACACCCCTTGAACTTTTCCACTTTTTAACCACAAACTTCGGTGTATTTTATTGGGATTTTACGGAATAAATCGACAAATGAAAAATAAATAAATAAATAAATAAAAAAGATACATATGAAAGAATTGGAATATTGTGAAAAAGTTCATTTGTTATCCCTCCTTTCAGAAAGTGAAACATTTCAAGCCCTTATTTCTTGTAACTTTGACAATCACAGCTTTCAGATAATGAAAATCCAAAATTGTATTTAAATTTTATTTTCTGAGCATTGCTTGTATCCTAAATGAAAACTGTGAAATTGGTCACTTATCAAAATTAAAAACATATTTCCATCACAGCTCAAAAGAGTTTTAGTTCATTTCAGTTTGTTAACAAGGAAGCCATTAAATGTGATCTTACCAAAGGCTTTTTCGGTAATCTGATGCCTTTTTCTTTGATGATCTGCTGCTTTTCCATCTCATCAAACCTCTGAGGAACATAGACAAACTGTCACACAATCTCTCTCCCTATTAACTCCAGAAAAGTCTCATAGCTTACATGCAGGTATTCCAGAAGCTTGGCATTATACTCTCTCTTCATCTGAAATGGCAAAAAAACAACAACACGTAATTTTAAACCATGCCAAAGCAAATATAGGTTCTTCTTTTTGTTGCACCTTGGTACCTCTCCACAGCGTGTACTGTACTTCTGCTTCTCTGCTTTACTCAGTTTTCTCCAGCGTTGGCCCATATCCCTCAAAAAACCCATTGGAAGCCTGTCTCCATTAGCATTCTCCTTGATGAACAGAATGAGACCATTTCTAAAAATATGCAAAAACACACAGAAAGTTAGACAAACACCAACTCATCAACTCACTAAAACTCAAACCTGACTAGGCCAAGCTTGGGCCAGTTTTAAATGGGACCAAATGTTGCATTTTATTTAACAAAACATATAATTTATTATTATATCATCTGATCAGATCAAGTACAACACGAAAGAACGGGGTAAAAAAAAAACAACATGCTACACAAAACCAATGCATGAAAAACTCAGCTTCCACAGCGGTCCATGCAAGTTTTATGAGTTTTAGTGTTAAGTAACCTTTGAGCTGATCCACATAATGACATCTGCAGCAGAAAGAGTGAACTTATGCCTGGTTCCCACGGAAAGGTTTTAAAATTGTCGGTAAATTTAAAAACCTGAGAAACCCCACACATGGGAATAAAAAAAAAAATCTTCGATATAACTGGTTTGGTCCTACAGTGTGTTGTGTACAGCCACATGACAAGCACAACACAACACACACATCAACAGATTTCACTCACGAACATTCAGATGACGGACAGGAAATCTCACAATATCTCTATATCAAATGTGAGTTCAGAGTAATTCCCCTCCGTGTTTCCGTCACCTTGCTTTCTGATTGGCTAGATGTCACATTCAACAGGCTGCGTACTCATTTGTCCTCGGGAAACACCCCACACGCTAGGATATCGGGCCAAGACAGTCCAACATGTTAATTTCCCTGATTTGAGGTAGGAGCGGTCCCGACGTCCTTCCGAGCAGACTAGATCTCTCTTAACACACCACACGCAGCAGGAATATCTTATATGATTATCTTAAGAGCGTTCATGATGTCGGGGCGAGTCAGAAGGGAAAGATCGGGTTAAAAATTGGCATAAAAATCCTGCCATGTGAACCAGGCGTTAGTTTGGTGAATCAGGCAGAAATTTCAGTGGTGAGTTGTGCTCACAGGTGCTTACAGGATGGGATATTTAGGCGTACATTTTCAATGGCAGAGTTTCTGCAAGGCACAGTGAATTGAATTTGAGACTTTTAAAGACCTTCAAGACAATTTTTACTCAATATTAGGACTGACCTGAATTATTAAGCTAATTTTAATACCTTTCTACACAATATTAGGTGTTTCATTACTTTAAATGAAACCAGGTTTTAGCTAACTATTAAAATCTTTGTTTAAAAGCAAAACCTCTTTAAAGACACCTTCTGATGATGAAGGAGCTGGTAGTGGATAACGTAGGAATGTCAGTTGTTTCCTAAATGAAGTAAAAATGTGGAAAAACACAGTTGTGTGAGGTGAGAGTGGCTTACGGAGGTGGTTTCTCAGGCAGGCCTTCATCTTCCTACAGAAAAAAAGTAATTATAGATATATATAAATGCAGTCAGATATCTACAGTACCAAAGCTCTACTGTTCTTGGAACTGATTTAGTTTGAAATAAACAACAATAGGCCAGATTAAGAGTCTTACAGTTGCAGGGACTTTCTTTTTCTGTTCCGTTGTCTGAATCCGAGGTAGATCGTTTTTGTCACTGAAAATCCAACAAAAATAAAATGTTTTGCATTATAAATTTAGATAATTAGTTCTGTTAAATCACATGCACAGTGAATTTGTACCAAAAGTCCTGCATCTTTCTCTTGTATTCCTTGAGTCTAAGGGCGTGCTTCTTCTGATATATTGCCTAGAATAAAAAGTCAATAAACTCATTAACTTTTATCGGCATTATTTAGTAGTTTTTTTACATATAAACCAACTCATGGACTACCCACTTTCTCTTCATCTGGAAGCTTGTCATACTTCTTGAATGCCATCTTCACGATCTTTGTCATCGTCAGCCCTGGATGCTTCTTTTTAAACCTGGAAAAGTGCTTCCACATATAGACCATTTTTGGAGGAGAAGGGAACTTCGGGAGCTCTGGGTGAATCTGCAAGAAATACAAGGTCAGAATTTAGACAAATAAATACTTCAGTGTTATTGTGCGTTTCGTTCTGGGAACTTTTTTTTAAATCCAATGAGGGATTGCCGCAAAGTCAATGATTTAATGCAATCCTTAGAACGAGAGAACGTTTTTTATCAATTGGTACAAGAAGCTGAACTTGGCCGCACTGTTTTATAACTAAAATCAAATTGGAACTGAATTAGAATCTGACAATATGATTCTATTGATTAGATCAAATGTTAAACTGGATCTGTTTGTCTTGTAAAGTGCTCCTCATTTGAGTTTCAATATAATTTCAACATAAATCAAACTAATTCAACACAAACCATCAGACCAGCCATCAAGAGATTCCAGTTTAATCAACGTGAACACACAGCATTTGCATTTAACGCAATAATCCTGATGATACAGGTTTCTATGTTCTCAAATGAAAAAGTTCCCAGAAAAAGATGAACAATAAAATTAAGTTTTTTATCAGACACTGTCAGACCTGACACCAACATGCACCCTGGACGATCGGATCGCAGTTGAAGGGCAGGAAAAGCAGGTGTTAACACACTGAAGATGGACTTCACTCAGACCATCTTCAGTATGAACACCCTGTTCCTGGCCACAACTGAGAATAACCTGCTGAACTGACAACTCCTATTAATGCTGCAGACTTATTAAACTAAATCTTATAAATAAGGGTGCACCGATCGATCAGCCCTGATTACCCTGATGAGCGATCTGCCAATACTTACATGTGAAACCAATCTTATCCACCGATCTTATCTACTTGTCTAACCTGTTGTTCAAGTTGTTTGTTTTTAAATATGAAAAATGAAAGACTGAAGGAACTGCGATGCTCTAAACTTTTCATTTATATTTGAGAGCACGACCTCATT